>DWEE01002926.1:0-11015 GCA_018245755.1 Parelbella macleannani
GTTTCATTGTTTTATTACGCCCTGTCTCATCTTTTTCGTGCCAGCGATGTCTGCATTTCGAATTGCCGAAATAAATGCTCATGCCAGCAGTGCTGGCCTCCCGAGCGCGAAGCGTTAAAGGAGGACTATTTATGGTTTTCAGGTATTAATATATATCCTTTCTGTGCCGCGTCCAGACTCACCCCGTCGTGGATCATGCTCTTCCACGTGTGCTCGAGCTTTTTGCGCAAGCGGTAAGACTGCAGGATATCGATGATACCCAAGAACAGCAGGAGTCTTTCTCCTCTCGCGTTCCTAGCTGGTATACCGCCGGGTCTGGAAAAGGAAGATTGCAAAACCTAAGATCGAAGTATTGTATTTTATTATCTATCTGTTAAGAAAGAAAACGTTATGGTAAATTCTTGTCACTGATTATGGCAGTCTATGGAGGTATGTTCAGTTTAGATTAGTATGAATTAATTAATTCAACGCATAAGTAATTATAACAGATATGAGATGTTTGTGTGGCAATAAACGATTTTATGACTATTATTATTAACAGATAAATAAAAGTAACAAAAGCGTGTGAGGGTGACGTGAAAGGAAGACAAAATAACTTACGGGACATCTTCCTCTTCGTCGATGGGCTCGCTCTCTGCCTGGATGCTCTCCATTGCAGTAGAATGGGCCACCAACCTCTGTCTGTTTATTGATCTGTAAATCACATACGAGAGCTTACATTATATATATACTAATAGAAGTCACAACACGGTATATGGTTAGTGTAAGTTACATACCTACCTAAATACATTATAGAACAGTATATGAAACCTTTATCCACATATAACTCAGACTTATTTAAGCTTTTATTACCTGCATTCGATCAAATAAGTTATTCTGTAAACTGCTGTGCTTTTTATTTCTAATCCAACTAAAAATCTAAGAGAACGATAACAGAAAAGCACATTATATGAAGAAAAAAGAAATATTTTTAGCCTAAACTTAAATATTTACAATCGCATTAGAATGATATATACAAAATCGGTAATATATTATAAAACATAATATGATAAATATAATAGACTGTCGGCTTAGAGAGCTTTCTAAAACTATTACGTAAATGAGACAAAAATCTTGATTTTTTTACAGAAGTTATAACATAGTCTCATCTTATGGTTTATTAATCAGATTAATCATAATAATTAAAATGCAAGATTTCTAAAAACTGCGTCTAGAAACCTGACAAGTTTCAACGAGTAAGGCAGGTTCTTATAAGAAAATACGTCCGGAACTAAGGACTAAAATAAAAAGAAAACTATTTGTCCCAGGAAATACATGTCATGCCTAATTTATTTAACTCCATATATTTAAAACAAGGAGTATATAAATAGAATAATTTGCTACGAATTGTTCTATAGAGAAAAACATGCTTTAGAAGTTAGATACATTATAATCATGCCCCTTACACAAAAATTGTTTCAAGAGAATTAAAAAGTTGACATATGATTTTTTTTATTTTTTCAAATTAAAAAAAAAACCCTATATTTTTTAGTTCAATTAAACACATTTTTAAATTAAATATTGAGTAATATTAGCTCAACGATAACTTGCATTCTACTAAAATTATTCGATATAAGATCGATTAAAACAATTGAACAACAAATGTCAACTTTTCCATTCTATTTATGTCATAGTATATCACTTCAATGACAGAGGTATTCACTAACAAATCTTAGTGTACTCCACTTAGACTAAAAGTGTACTCCATCACGATGTTTAAATAATATTTTGTGGACAGTGCTTTCTAAGGCTAGATTTACACAATATAAATAAAATGGTTTATATTTTTCTCTTTTTGCTATTCATAACTATAGATAGAATATCTAGTTTTGTTGTAATAAAGGAAAGACGTCACCACACAGAAACTTGCATACAATTTCAGGTGGAGATGGATTTCCACCTGATATTAGCCACAGATGGGTTACGAGCTGTAATGGCTGACTTAAGAAGTAATAAGTGTGTTCGTTTGCTTAAAACTTGCTCAGTTGCCAGGACATATATCTGTCGTGGTCAGCACTGATAGCAACAATATATAAAACAGATCATCGATTCTTTCATATGAGTTATATGTATGTAGGTTCTATCTTTTATACTTATGTACATCGCAATGGCGTAGAAGTGTCGTGCCAATTGAACTTGTCATAGCATTAGTCAATTATTAACAATGTTAGAAAGGGTAGAGAGCTAAGCCATACGGCAAATGGGGGGGAGTGAGGAGAATTAGGCGATTACATACTTTATCGCTAAGGAGGTTAACACTACATTAGTATGAGATACATTTAAATTAATATGCATATACAAAAAATATTTGTTCGTACTGTGTCCTTTTAACTTGCATCCCGAAATCCTCCTTGCCCTGCTCTGATCTGAAATAGTTTATCGTGTCCCATCACCGAAATGGATAAACAAAATAATATCTTTCTTTTTGTATCCATAAACCAAAATCCATATACACTACAAAGAAAATATTATGAACGAAAAATTTATGAATATAAAAGAATGCAGGTCATATATTGCATTATATACAATTTAAAATACTTTGTCGAAACATTGCTCGAATCATAGGCTCTTTAGTATCCAAAGTATGTTGTGATGTGTACCTTTATGTATACAAAGATACCAACATAGGTCCCCATGGTAAATATATAGCATAATTATATATAATTGTACCTTTTAAAGCTCTTTGCACTATGTATATTATACTTCTGGGTAGAATATCATGTGAATGTATAAAATCATACATGGTACAGAAATATCTTTATATACTTGTTCACAAAGAATGTTATACATATGACATGATATAAAATTTTATTTGTAAGATTTCACACAAGTATGTCGGGTTCCATTATTGCCATCTACTTTATGAGAATGTATTTGTTGATGGATACACAATAGGAATGTTTCGTGGTAAAACATACCTAGTCCTATTGAGACCGGTCTTCTTAGGCTCCCCATCAGCCTCATCGTCGCTGTAGTCTGCGTTTTTTCTCGCTTCACTCTTCTCCCTCTGAGCCTCGTCTAGATTGTGAATGCCGACTAAAAGGGAGTAATCCATTATCTGCAAATTGACACACATGGGAGAATTAATGAAAATATTGAATAAAGGATTTAATCAGTTTTCAGTTTGATATAATGAACTTTGTGTAGTTTATGTGTATATATCGAACACTGATGGCTGCATCTAATAACAAGGGTGATTTCCTTTTATTGTGTTAGTGAAATTTAAGGGACAGTCTTGACCATCCCCGCTATAAGCGCTGCCACCGCTTTTCAACCGAAAAACTACAAGACAGAGGTTCCCCAAAACTTCAATACATATGTACTTGATCAATATGATTTGAATTTGATACACTAATAGAAGAGTCAGAAATATCTAAGACCGGCGTGCTTGTATGCGTTCGTCAGTCTGACGAATGTAGAAGAAGGAAGAAGTGTCCTTCTTAGAGTAGATGTCTCTACTCTGTCAGGATGGAGACATAGCAAGGATAGAGGCACTCGGTGCTTTCTGACAACCTCCCAAGGCTACTGGGGTGGTGAAGCAGTGAGTGTACCTTGAAACTCTCGAGCACGCGGCAGTCGCGCTGCATCGTCTTGATGAGCGCGCTGTACGTGTCCGCCTCGAGGAAGATCCCTTCCGAGTGATGTTCCATGAAGTCCAGGTCCTTGTACGTGGGGGACCTCTTCTGTCTCTCCTGTTTGCTCGCCTGTGTAATGACACATACTGTTATTACATAATTCTTGGGGCTTCTTCTTTTCTATAATAAGTTAAATAAACAGGTTTGTGCCAAGTGTTAATTATCAGACTTCACAGGCCTTAGAATACATTACAGAGAACCGCAACCTTGCAGCTCTTGCCCCTTCACATCTGTGAAGGTTACCTCGCGATGTTCTTTTCTGCGTTAGATCAACTCATAGTCAATTTTCAAAGCAGATATCGCATTTTAATTAAAACATATTCCCCAGGATCTGAACCCAAGAGCTGCGTGATGAGGTTTAAATGACATCACCGCTCAATTAATTGTTTTTCTAACATATCATAGCAGAGCACGTTCATCAACCCACCTTCCTCTTGTAGGTGGACCCTTTGAGATCGTACTTCTGGTGCAGCTTGACGGAGGACGGCAGCAAGTTGTTCATAGCGACTAGCCGCACGTTCTTGCTGTTGCAGCAGTAACAGTACAGCCCGAAGAACTTCGGCAGCAACGTGCGGGGGTTCTGTGCATGTGGACATGCGATTTGAAATAGTAGTTTCAATAACCTGGCAACCCTAATGGTGGAGTACGGAAACAATTTAGCGGCAAGACATTATACCTATATATCCTATACTAATACCAATTCATTTAAGATCCACTTTGGACCGGAAACATCAAAGATGGACCTTGGAAGTTTTACAAGAACTTCTTTGCATGTGACAACGGAAACTATTAAAAACACTGATGCTGAATACATGTGCATGTAACCTGATCGAGGTTCAAGTAGTATCCGGGCAGCAGCTTCTGCAGAAACTCTCCCTCCTTGTGCTGGACGGTCTTGATGATGAACTCGTCGTCGTTGGTCAAGTAGAAGATGCTCCCTGAGGCGCCAGGGTTGCTCAGCTCGCGGAGCGGCGCACTGCACATTGACATCTGGAAACAAGACATCAGTATCATCAGCCTGTCTCAGAGTATTGTTGAACATATAACCCTACCGCCCTTTCCCCGAGGAATCAAATACCCGCGTGTGAATACGGCCAAAAATATTTTCTATGATTATTCACTGACTGTGCGCCCACTTAAAAGGTTACGAGCGCTTACAGCCTTACAACCTACGTGCCTAGTATGTGCGCAACATACTGGCCACTGAACTCCTGACTCCTGTAGGCAAGTGCGTTATATAACTAAAAGTGGTAAACGTATCACATAATCATTTATAGTATTATCACTATATCATCACGCCAGATCCCTTGCGGGGTGAGCAGATCATATCATAAATGTTATTACAATGGCTCTCGACTTCGGACGGCCTATATTAAATAACTTGAACATTGAGGCATTCTGGGCACTGGTAAACAGCGGGTCGCAGGGGTCAATCGACATTCTTTTATATATCGTAATAAAGTAACTTTAATCATACATACATGTTAGCGATTTTATTACATACGGAAATTTTACATATTAATATGCGTATTAAACATACCTACATTCTTGTGAGGTGCCGACTGGGGTTTCTTTCGTTCGATCTTTATAATAACTACTAACATACTTATAACTGAGCCACGCCGGAATCAGAATAACTACTAATATATTAATAACTTCCCCGGACCGGATTAATAATAACTACTAATATACCAATAACTTTTTCGGACAAACCACACTCGACCACAAACCATAGCCGTAAAACTCAACGTATCGCTAACGAAACGTTGACGGCGATACATTTATATATATATTTATTAATAATAATTAACGTTTATATTTAAATCGTACCGCTAACGGGCCTATTAAAAATGATATTTTTTAGGTCAATACCATCAGCGGCGGCGCGTGGATAACATCGTTTGATGTGGCACAGCGTACTGTTTCAATGAACACCTTTTTTATGTACTATTTATGTTTCGTCATTCTACACCATTAATGAAATGATCGGAACACGTGTTTGAAGCAACCGGCCACTTAGTACTCTGATAAGAAATATATAAAATTACTGGCTTTCTCTCACAGCTTGGCTTGCGCATTACATCGCTATTACAATACATTTCAATAAATAACATAAATAATATAACCTAAGAGAATAAAGCTAAAATGTTACTTGTCTACCAACTCCCATACAACTTCTCACCTTGGAGGTCAAAAGAAGTCTTCATCGTCCTTCCTCCACGCCTGATATATGATCACCTGGTGCGCGCGGCCGGTGTTATGGAAACCGAACAGCTGATAAACTACATTAATAGTTGAAGAACATTAACCGACAATTTCTCATCGGAGAGTATTAGAAAAGTGATAAACGCTTCACGGTCACATCAGGCCGGTGCGTGGGTTCGGTAGCACAGTCAACACGCCGGGTGGCTGCGATGCGATTGCAGT
This sequence comes from Parelbella macleannani, assembly GCA_018245755.1. Taxonomy (NCBI): domain Eukaryota; kingdom Metazoa; phylum Arthropoda; class Insecta; order Lepidoptera; family Hesperiidae; genus Parelbella; species Parelbella macleannani. Next base: position 6,102 of record DWEE01002926.1, read on the forward strand.
ACAAAAACGATTCCTGACGTCGAGCAACATGCGGCGTGGTCGCGTGGCGCACGGGTGATCCCCGTGGCAGGGGGACATACAATATTAATAAGTTACTACCGGTAGTTATTGTTACGTAACGATACATTCGACAAACCTCGTCGGGCGGCCTTTGAATGCGACTTTAAAACTCCTGTCATATGGTTTCGTCATTGTATACCGTACCAACAAACGTCGACTCTGCAGAATCGGGAAAATCCTCGTGTCAGGGACAAGGGAAAAAGATTGCATTTTTGTCCGTCCTAGCCGTTTGTCCAGTGGTTTAGTAATTACCGTGCCGACAGTCTTGGGTTCGGCTATCGTCAGGTAAGGTTTGTTTATACGTTGTCCAAGCCCTCAATGATAGTTGAAAAACACCTGACAGACAGAATGTCATTAGGCCGTATCTCCGCCGATATAGAGGAACTGGGACAGCGCGACACATTGTTCTTTGAATGTATATCAATAAGGGATGAGACCCACGCCCAGCAGTGGATTGTATATGATTTTGAAGGTAATATGTTTTAAATGAAAGGTTTTAGAGTTTTTTCACTTTTAAATATAGAAGGTTCGAGAATTCCCAAATACGTTGAAGTAAAATAGCTCTTTGAATGGTAAATATTAAATTTTGATTTTTTTTTTATGTGGAAAAACCGGCCTTTTAAAGCGTACATAATATATTTAGTATTAATACTGTTCTCATTCCAGTATATAGATGAATTTTAGATCGGGTCAGATCTGAAGATCTGGCACTGATACTCACTGTCCGCCTCGTAAAGGACATGGTGTAACTATCCAGTAGCCAGGTACCGTGACAAGTAATTTTATACAAATTTTATCTAAAACGTAAAAAAAAAACATTGTATATATATACACACACACACACGCTCACAGAAAAACTTCAATAATGAATATAATTCAGCCTAACAAATATAATTATTGGCCAATTAGGGAAAGAAAAAAATTCATAATTATATGTAATAAAAACGCGAGAACCGGCTGTAATGCAAATTCACAGAAATGTATGATGCTTTTCACGTCGAAAAATTATTAAACAATCATTCACGTCGCACCAAGAGCGAATGAGTTGGAAAGAGAGACTGAGATAGACATACAATGTTAAAAATTTCAACGCTACACGCGTAACAAACAGTCCCCAATCACTGCGCTATAGGGCCAATCAATTATTTATTATTACTACACTATCAAGCCAGATCTCTACACGGTTAGACAGAGAGTACACGGTACCTATCAAGCGTATAGCAGAGTAACAGTTCTTTTCACAATTAAGATTCAAGGACTTTCATCAGTACATAATACAATTGTTGTTTTTCAACGCGATAATATTAACGCTGTGTGATAAGTGTAATTAGGTAACGCACGGTACACCGCTGACGTCATAAATATTAAAATTATTTTATATACATAGGTATATACACACGCACACTAACGCGCGCGCCCACGCGCTCGCGATCGACACGCGCGCATTCACACACAAATATACATATCCTCCGTTTTTCCTCGTACTACTATCCAAAGAAAGCCTACTCTTGTCTCCGCCTTGAACACACTATTGTTACGTTTCTACAATATTTTCTTCTTCATAAGTACGATAAGTTGTTAATTGATACCATTATTTAATTAGGTATTCGTCATATTTTACTAATAATTTTTTTTATTATTTTGAAAATACACATCCCAATCATTCATTCATTTACACACTCGTTCGCCCATTCATTCATTCATTCACTAACCCAGTGCAATACAAAGGTACAATCTAGACGAACACATTTAAATAAAAATGATCATGTCACCAACGAACAAACGAAACGAGGCGAATATCAGGGCAAAAAATTTCCAAAATTAGATTAATAAGCAGCGAACAGTCTAGGCTTATATTATTCATAACAATGTATCCGCTAGCCCGACAACCATTGTTCCTGCGTCCGGAGATATAGATTGAACGGTTGCCAAGAGTTGTATGGATTACTTTCACGAAAGAGTTTAATCAATTCTGTGTTGGGTGAATTTCAGCTTGGACGGAGTTAATATGTTAAGGTGTATTATAAGTCTGCTATAGTTTACTTGGTGCACGCTGGCCAAATTGAACATATAATCTGAAACTATTATATTCAGTTTTATAAGTAATATGCCTCGTTGGTTGAGTGGTTGCAATCGCGACTGCCGATCGCCAGGTCCTGGGTTCAAATCCCGGATCGGATACTATAGGATTTTTCTAATTTAGAATTACTGGTAGTGACTGGGAGTCTAGATCTGTGCCCGGTGTATGGCAATAGACTCACCACCTATTCCATGGGACGTAAACGTAACTGGTGAAACGTGGGAGTGTACTACACTCATCTGCCTACCCCTTCGGGGATTCCAGACGTGATGTTAATAAAGTTTAAGCACTTTAGTCTAGCATGGAATCAGTCATGTATAAAAATATCCAAAGACAATATTATTATCAATATTATTAAGATCATTACCAAAATTTACTACGAGGAAAAAACACAGAGTAGGTACTTTTAAAGTAATTTTAATTTACTTTGTTCAAAACAAACAATCGTAAAGTTCTGCGGCCTTCATTAATTTTGAAAAATGTACAAGCGCGTCATGCCATAAGTTGTAACATTAGTACTATATACCATAGAATCGTACCAATATGAATAAAATAATTCTAAACCAAACTGATCAATGTAGAAGAAACATGATAGACCTATTTAGTACTTCGTGCTCTCTGCCTACTCCGTGAGAGACCGTGCTACTTCCTAGGCTGCATCACGCTTTCCGACAGGTGAGATTGCAGCCAAACGCGAGCCTATTTCTGCATAAAAAAAATAAACATACAAATAATACATCGCTCACCAGGAAGTCATCTGGCTGTATGCCGAACAGGTCGCGGAAGTATCTGAAGGCGATGGGCGCGTAGGTCTTGAACTTGAACTCGGAGTAGTGGTGCGCCGGCGTGTGGTTGGAGCCCTCGTGCGGGAAGTTGGTCGTCTCCACAGTCATGAAATCCTGCATCAGGAGGTCGCGCTCCGGCTTCGAGGCCAGACCGCCGATCGCGTGTTGAATTCCTGCGAACACGTCAAGAGGGAAAAATTGCTAAGACATTTTACAAGCCAAGATAGTTTCGAAATTGCAAGAGAATCCACTATATCAAACAGTGATAAATAACATCGAGAATAGGAAGAAGACATGAAATACCCTTATATTTCTAATAAGCTCTTCTTGTGAGTTATGTAGTCCGCAGAACTGAATATATAAATAAGATATGAGCTTTCAACTGACGTCTTTTTTGGTGTCGTTTGACTTCACATCTTTAAAAGTGATATAAAAAACAGAAGACATAATAGATAAGTATAAAGCTGGCAGATTCGCAGATAAATCTAGGACAGTTCCATCAGAAGAGATGTATATTAATTAGTACCTTTGATATGATTACAAGGTAACTCAAAGCTCGTAATTGTAATTCACATAATTTTGATGTTGCATGAATATAAATATCGACTCATTAGGCGATAGGTAGGTCATCTTTGCTCCTAAACAACCCAAGTCAGCGACAGCCACTTATTTCGAAACCTCTAGGAACGTGTTTTTGGGTTATTTGCGCAACCCAATTTTTAAATGTTTCCCTCTTCGTTCGACAATCTCACATGACCTACAACCCTATGAAGTTTTAATGATTGTTAGTACTAGCAGTAGAAGCCACTATCGAAATAACTAAGAAAATTTGCCCGCAGAAGGCATCCGAGATGACATGCAAATCAATGCTAAAATAATTTCTACTTTGCATCATCGCGGAGTAAAATAGTTTCTTAGAGTAATCTTTTCTTGTAATAGGAAAAAACAATATGTCACATTTACCAATCCGTTTTGGTAAACTTTTCGGTACCTATTTCAAGTTTTGTGGGATTCCTTTTGCTTTTCAAGCATTTAATCGAGCGAGTATACTAGTAGGTAACAATTTTACTGCCGCGGATAGTTTAAGCCGACGACGTACATATACTTGAAAGCATAAAGTGCTCCATGTGAAAAGTTTCCTGGCGCTTACCTCACGCTGGCTGACTTTGAAAGAAACGGAAAAATAACGAACCGGTTGTTTTCAATACGCAAACAACACACGGAAACAGAACAAATTGCGGGTGAAAGGCATCCCCGGTGAATTTTTATTATAAGAAAAACTCTCGTCTCAAAATATGCCCACAAAAATTTGATGAGAAAATCTGGAAAAAGAATTTCTTCCAACGTCTCTTAAACACCGATCCATTAGAATACGTGACGCAATAGAAATGTGATGATTGAGGCCATCAAAAGAATTTGAATTGAAGTTTCCAATTATTATAAATTTTTCGAAACACGTAATGCATATGATCCCCCAAGAGGTAATTTTTAGAAGAGTATAGTAGCTTCCCACTTTTCACCAAGTTTCAAAACACATCTTCATATTTCCAAAATACAACAATATCGATCAAAACCAGGTGAACACACAAAAACTAACCGACATCCATGCCCCGTTGCTTCACAGATAACAGAACACCGGTTGGGCCGAGTGGCGAGTACATATTGTACTAGTGTAAACATTTCGTTGTTGGTTATTGAGTTTTCTATTTTCGTCTACCTCTACCTGAACTATCGAACGCTAAGGGTGGCAGCTTGTCGGGCGTTGTGATCTATCATTTATTGACCATTTTCAGTACGTCACCACCAACCCCCATAGATAGTTCTGATAACTCGGCAGTTAACGAGAATTAGTTCAGAAAGCTTTTAATTTTATAACGTATCATCACGCCTGTAATCCCCGTAGAGGTAGGTAGAGGAGTACAGTACATTCCCATCTTTCACCAGTTATGTTTAAGTCCCAATGGAATAAGTGGTGAGCCTATTACTATA
>DWEE01002927.1:0-11013 GCA_018245755.1 Parelbella macleannani
AGCAAAATATACTGGTGTATCCATAAATCTTCGTAATTCCTGATATGAGGAATTGATGGCGAAATTGGCGAATGTCCTCATAAATACGAAACAAAAACTCGTGTTATATGCAATATTACCAAGTTTACTTCATAAAGTTAACAGACAACAATATAGTAAGTAGGTACTGTTTATAAGTATACATAATGTAATTTGTTACTTCTACGTATTTATATTGTATTGTATTGCGAAACCAATTAATTCTAAAAGACCTTATACCAAGAAATGTGCAAATAAATCATTACAAATTTATTATATCCAGTAGGTACAAACAATTTCTTTGAAAGACGTTTCAAGTGAGCGAGGAGCTTCTACTGCGGCAAAGATTATAATATCATCAGCGCGAGAAACTTGTCAAAAGAAAGAATTAAATGGCACGGAACTTTCCGCAAAAGTCAAGCAGATGTTTATTTTGAGCAATGAAACAAATTGTGAACAACGCCGCGAGCTGAGTGTACAGAGGTTAGCAGCTGGTGTCGCCAAGAGTTACGTGCAGGCGAAATATTTGAATGGAATGTATTTTTTAATAAAGTAGCAAATCTGCTTTATGATGCACGATATTAAGTGATCAGGAAAAAAGTTTGATCAGCATTCATCAATTTCACCTCAGCTTTTAGGTACATCCGCGAAGAACATCTACTGTCCCGTGTCTTATAAAACCGTTAACAATAAGTTTGTTTATTATTATTACGTGATAATTTACTATTCCTTTTCGTTTTATTCTAAGCAAATAGATAACGCTCATATCCTTTTAATAAAACGCACGTGGTCGTAATACAAGAAAATAAGTATTTGTCATCGTGTAGAGGTTGTTAGGCCGTCACTATCTCACGCCCAAGGTCACAACAAAGCGTATATTTCACGCACGTCGTTACGACACCAGCAAACTTCTCGCGTTACAGACTAAATAATCGTTAGCTTGTAACAATTGAATTCGATATAACAGATCATATTTAAGTTACCAAACAGGTATCGGTACTATAAGGAACCGTTAGCAAAAATTGTCTTCATAGAATATCATATCATTGAAAAACATGTAACACTAACGCATTCACAACTATGAATCATTGAACTTGTTACGTGAGTAGTGCTATCCCTACATTTTAACACTGATTTGAAGATATTATCTTTTATTTCTCTGACACCTCATTATAGTCTTGTCTTACTTTGATTTTCTTATTAGTGTAAACAAAAAGTATAGGTTTATTTTGTTTTGAGATCTACCATCTCTCAAAAAATTTAAGTATAGAATTATTCATACTGAATCTAACAAAACGACTTAACGTAGAACCTTTTGAAAATTTTTCCTACAATAAAACTTTCTGTCACAAGCTACAAAAAATCACATCAGCATACAGAAAATTCTTGATGAAAATCTTACCAAGTTACCATAGATTTCGTTTGTATCACTGTTTCATATATACTGTGGTGTCTACCCAATAATCTCCCGCCACTTGGATCCTACGCACGTACGAAATAGATCTTCACACGTTACATCACCTATAGATTAAGGGTAATTACAATTTGTACGTGTGGCGTACATTGCATACCTATAATTTCACAGTACATAATAATATGTAATTAAATACATATTCATAATTATTTTTATTGTTTGTTTATCTCCCTCCATCGACTAATAATACCTAAAGGAAACCTACTGTGTTAATAACAGTAGTGTTGCAGTATCATTACGCCAGGTCCTTCACGGGTTAGACAGGCAACACAGAGTGCCAAAATAAATATTGCGACCCACCTAACGTGCTTATTTCTTCTAATTTCTTCGCAAACTTTTTTTTTTGTTCAATAATGTCTGTATAAATCGATTCCAAAGCGTGGACATACAGCTTTCTTGGCTGTCCGATTATCGAAAACTGACGGAGACAAACTCTTTGACGATTTCTTCAGACCGTGTAATGTTTTTACAGGACATACCTTGGTATGTACTGTAAAATAGAATAATTTATTCACACTAAAACATATGAAAATCAATTCAATAGGACAAGTGGTAGCAGGATCTTTTTGTTGCGGTTCATCGAGGAAAGAACTATCGCTGGAATTATCCGAAGTCTCAGAGAGCAGAAATACAGACAAGAGCAACTTCAAATTAGATTTTAAATATAATCATATGATTACGTACATATATAGGTATGTACGAGAAATGCTTCATCTTTGGCTACTTGAATCTTAGAGGTATACAGATCACGTAACATCAGAGGGTTTGTGTTAATATAACATATGCAAAGTAATAAAAAACGAACTAAAAGATTGTTATACAATTGAATAAACGCTAAACTTAAGTACAGTAATAAATATTAAACTTAAATAATAAAGTAAACAATAAAACATGCATAATAAGTTTATCTGCTCGCGGTAGAAACTGATATGGAAATTGTTGTTGCGCTATTAACTTACAAAAGGCAGCATAACAATCAACAGTACCATAACATTTAGCGTGAGTGCCTGAGCGCGGATCTCATTCCGCAATTAGGATCTAAAGGTGAAATGTGACCGGCATGCCCATCTCCTTACACTCCTCGCCACCCGGCTAGCGTATTACAATCTTTATTAGCCCAACAGTTCTGTTTCCGTCACAAACACTGCCGTATTCGTATATTTGGCGGAAACAAAGCGTACATAATTGTAACGAGACGGCGCCGTTCCGCAGTGTTTCGTTACAGAGCGCTCGGATTGTGTTTGCGGCTAGTGCCCCCAACTATCTGATTTATTCAGGATGTCCCACTTTCATTCGTATATCTCGCTCAATGTCAAATTTAGTGGACAATAAAAGTGCGCGCTTTGAATGACTGTAGAAGCAAATTTTACGCCCGTATTTTTACATCGGCGGGAAATGTGTACTGTAAATACTATTATATTGTTTTGCATGATTATAACATCAAGCCAGATCCTTGACGGGGTAGACAGAGAACATCGAATGGGAAATGCCTGTATCCCTACGGACGGACCAGACCTGCTTCTTCTACATTTATCACAGTCTTCACACACGCGCGCCGTACCTGAGCTTGTAACGTAACTATAATAAGGAGTAATAAATAATGAATCCTGCTATTTACATAGCCCACAGAGCAACCCTGTGTACGACGCAAACATTGCGATAAATCTCCCTTATTGTGCCCAACGACGTTGCTTACAACTTACGACTCCGAATATGTTTTTATTACCCTGCTCTGATGCCGGAGGTAAGGAGTGATGCCAAAATGATAACTTATGGGGCTAATTGCACACGGCGATAGCAATGGATTTAGATTATGGGCCGTGCTGTAATACATTTACTCTTTTGCACCCCATTTTCTTACGTAATATTAGCAACATGAACATGCCAATATAATTTATTATTACAAAGACAAAACATTGTATGTTCCTATAAAAATTGCGCTTTTCATGTCCTACAATCAATTTCATTAAATAGCGTTTGTTAACTGCAGCGAAATGGCATGTTTAATAAGAAAAACGATTGTCTTTATGAACTACACTAAGTTGAGATGAGCAAAGAAAGATAATGAGAATCTATCTCTACTGCACAAATGCTCTGAAAACATTCAGCATCGTTTTTAGAACGTGTTTCAAATTAATGGTATAAAAATGATAAAAATAATAATGATATCTACTACTGATTTAGTACGTGGTATTAGTCACCTTTTAGTAGTTATTAGTAGTATGTACCTAAGGTTAAGCGAGCCCTCCGTTTTAGTTTTCGTTTTGCGATAATTCCTAAAATTTTTACTTAAATTATATGGTCTAAAATATTATAATAATGCGCATGAAATACTTAAAGTAACTATAGTATTAAAGTTGAAAACGATTAATACTGTATCCGTATAAATAACTTTCCCATTATCGTATAGTATGTGACCAATTTTTTCCTATAGTATAATGGATATAATATGCTATGCTTAAATGATAGATATATGCCATCGCGAACTTTTATGTACATCTACAAAAGAGGAAAATCCTACCATGCATCCTTTTGTTATATGTCAAAGAGATTAGCAGCGTCTTCGATGAAAGCTCCCAAGCGGCTTAACCTTTCTCAACACTTACCTACAACAATTATCGTTATATTCCAACCAATTTACACAAAACCTTGACAAATTGGTGAAAACCGCATGAAAATCGACGCAGTAGTTTTTGAGTTTATCGTGAACAGACAGACACGGCGGAAGACTTTGATTTGTAGTATGTAGTGATAACTCTCATGTGATATAAATAATAAAGAATAATCTAATATTGACTGTCTTGTATAATTTTCAAAGAAATATACAACATGAAAATTAACTAAAGTACATATTTATACAGTTAACGTAACATCACGCCTGTAATCCCCGAAGGGATAGGCAGAGGAGTGTAGTACATTCCCCCGTTTTACCAGTTACGTTTAAGTCCCATGGAATAGGTGGTGAGCCTATTGCCATACACCGGGCACTGATCCAGACTCCGAGTCACTACTAGAAAGTCTAAATTAGAAAAATCCAATAGCACCCGACCCGGGATTTGAAACCAGGACCTCCCGATCGGCAGTCACGCTTGCAACCGCTCGACCAACGAGGCAGTCATGTAGTTAACGTTCGCCAAAACTCTCCCCCTGGTTTAATATCTTCACGAGCATATTACACCCCTATTGTAATCCCTTGACGACAGTAGTTAAACCTTTTTGGACGCCTTTTGTGCTCTCACAATTTGATAGACGCTACTGACCAAACGAACTACGAATAAGTCGCCTTAACAGCTTGATAAAATAAAACATAATTGATTAAAAAGCTAGAAACCTAAAAAATTAAAAAGTCTTAAGGGCCATTTTTCACTTGGCTACAACTTCATGTCAGCCAGTTGCAAACTTATGTAACTTTTACACCGTTTCTACATTCGCAACGAATACCTAAAATTGTTTTTACAAAACGAAATTGTTAAAAAAACTGAATACATTTTGAGTAAAATTATTTACGGTCAAATTTTATAGGGAGCTCCACGAATTAATTTTAATTTATTCATCTAAACTAAACACGTTATATATAGTCTAAAAACATTTTTTTTGGATACCATAACAGATGGACATAATAAATAAGTAGTGAAATCTCAGACCTTGAAACGGAACGAGACCATGAAAAGAGAGCATTTTACTTCAAGGAAAATTTTCCCCTTTCCTAATATAAAACGACGAAATTTTGGACCATTCATATAAAACGGGTTCCGCTATAAATGACCTATAAATGTGTTTATTGTGGAAGCTGGCACCGAAGCTCGTTAGTTTCCCACTAGATAAGTTTCCGCGGGTAACGAAACTCAAACAAAACGATGAAATAATGAATACGGGCAACGGAACTGAAAATTGTGTTCACTCGTTTTTTTTTCATCCTGCTCTTAATTTTAATATATATATTGGACAGACAGACAGAGAAACGTATCTATTTAAAATGCTTGCCCTTAATCAGAAACAGTTTCTTAGCTATTAGTCAATAGCCCACTCATTATTTTTAATTTTTAATTCGTACCGCCACAAAGGCAGTTCTTCAGGTTTACTGTCTACAATATTGTTGTCAAAGGAGCAAAAATATAGACTTACGCATTATAAACCTTAATTCGATTTATGCATACCCACTTTTAAGAAATAATAAGTATTCAAATTATTTTACCTTCTCAATTTCTCTTTCGATCTGAGTCGCACGCTCCACTATGGGGCCTCGGACAGCGTACTGAATGTTTAGAAGGTTTTGATTCACATTGGATTCGGTGATACACTTTTCTAATTTCATTTTGGAAGGTTTATTTTATTATAGTATAACTAGATTTTATCGAGTTACTAAATAGTACACTTGGTTTCTAACGAGCGTGTAGTTCACAGAATGCAGTAAAAACGCGAACGGCCGTCTTTATATGAGCGCTAACCTCTTTGTACACGAGGTAATTCCCTTGGCCCCTGTTTTGTTTTCAAATTATTTTATAAATGTCTGGATACCGTTTGCTACAATAACTAACTAACTAACACTAACTTTAACTTTATAGAGCATTGATTGCCTAGTGGTTAAGAATTCGGCCTCTCACTCCGGGGGTGCTGGGTTCAAATCCATGGCGCGCACTTCTTTATAAAAGTGCGTTTTAAATTTAAATATCACGTGCTAATGGTGAAGGAAAACATCGTGAGGTAATCTGCACACCTTAGTTTAAAAAAAAAAAAAAATTTCTGAGGTGTGTGAAGTCTACCAACCCGAACTTGGCCAGCGTGGCAGACTATAGCCTTAACCCTCTCAATATGAGAGGAGACCCATATTCCAACAGTGGAATGACAAATGGGTCGATTATTATTTATAGCCCCGTCTGTGAAGACCTTTATCGTTGGTCGGCGTGGATGGGACAAAAGGCGTATGCTAATGCATCGGACTTGTCTCGGTGACAAGTGTGGCGTGCCCCGACTGCCATAACACTTTTACTTTCCTTCAAACGCATATGCGCGTAGCTTTCTAATCCCTTGATAATATACTTTTTTGTTGTTCATAAAGAGAAATTACGTTTTTTTGTCCCTAAATAAATGATGAACACCCGGAGGACTGCAACTCGATTATAATCCCATCAGAAGTTAATTAAGTGCGAGGTTTCCAGGAATATTTCATTGCTGATTTCTTGCCAAGAGCCGCGAGTTTTTGTTAATTTTTTTTGTGTAACGAAGACAATTTGTATTGCTTCACAATGAATAATTTTATCGTTAATACTGGTTTGAAATAACTGACGGATAATATATTATATTATTAGCTTAAAAAGAATTAATTATCATATTTCAGTTTCGTAAGGTTAGTAAATTCCGTGGTGCCATGAAACATAATTAAAAAGAAAATGTTGTACTAATTTTTAAAACAAAATTGATTAGCTCATTTGGGGCTACAAGAGACATGTGTTACCCTGCCTGTCTTCACAGACAAGATGGATTCATACCCATCGTTCCAAGTGTCATTAGTGAAACTTAATAACGGCTATTATTTATCGTTCTACTTGAATATTCATTTGCTTTTCTTTTAACTACTTCGCTGTTATTCCTATATGTATTATTTTACTGATCGTTAAAATGCACCACGATCTACGTTTTACTTTTTATGGCACCTACAAATAAGGTTTTATGAACATAGAAGGTGTTTAGAACATTCGATAAAAAATTTACAGTTTTGGATATCCTAGCTATGAAATATATGTCTAAACCTTTTTCAGGCATCATCCCGCTGACCATTGTAAGCGGAATTAAAAACGTTAGCCCAATTCACGCAATAAATGCTTGCAAAAGGAGTAGCAAGTCCTGACTTTACTTTTTTCATAGTACTAAGTGATATTAAAGAACTCTATCTATACCTTAAACATAATCGAGACATATTTTTTGGACATTACGGCAGTTTTTTTTTTCTGTAAAAAAAGACACATATACAATACAAGGTCGTCAATAATAAGGTCACATGAACATTGGCCAAAGTAATTCTCGCACATAGCTCCGATTCCAATTTTATTTTTAATCTTAAGCTGTCGTATATTAAAGCAAAATAAACAGTTGCCAGTTCTTATATAACATTCGCAAACCATCTGATTCACCTATTGTGTAGTGTGTACACGCTTACAACACTCAGTGTGATGCAAAATCATACGTTATAAATTAATATATTTTTTTCAAAATCATTGCATTATACTGTATAATTTAATTTTTGTTTTTAATTTGTTTCAGGTAAGTATCATAACCGACCCTAATGAAGGGTCATACCAGAGACCATAAAGTGTTAATCGTTAAAGTATGTACAATTACTTGGTTTAAAGAACGTAACGCCACGCCTGTAATCCCCGAAGAGGTAGACAGAGGAATGTAGCACATTTCCTCGCGTCACCAGGTACGTTTACGTTCCATTATGGAATAGGTAGTGCGCCTGTTGTCATACATCGGGCACAAATTCAGACTTCGAACTGCTACTAGGAATTTTAAGATAGAAAAACCCAATAGCATCCGGGATCGACCCCAGGATCTCTCGATCAATGATCGCGCTTTCAACCACTCGACCAACGAGGCGATCATATAGTTTGGTTTAATAAAACGAAAGGAATAAAGTAACATCTACGCATTTAAGAACACAACTCCGATACGGACTTTATTAGAATGAAAGGCGATTCAATAAAACCTTTTAAAAGTTTCCATTCGTTGAATTTCTACTGCGTCATCCAATTAGATAGGATCTAAGTAAGAAAGATTCGTTTCAAAAAAGAAATAAAAATAAACGGAGAGAATCTTTGGGTCATTAATCAGGCGTGTGGCGTCCATTGAAACCCCGAAATACCGCTTCCTATAATAAATTTATATAATATAAACAATACAAAAATGGGAATACGTTGTAACGCTTCTAAGGAAGATTTTTCAAACAATAAGGCCGACGCCGACGCTTGTGGGTAAAGTCGACAAAAAAAATTAAGTAAACATTGAGCTGTAATATTTAGAAATCCGTGACGTTACGTTTTTTTGGTTACAAGTTTTTTTGTATGAAGGAAGTGGGCAATAAAGTTACTCTACTACCTGTTAGCTTCGCACCTGCTTTCCACAAAACATATACACATAAGACTATTTTAAGGAGCAATACGTAACTGCCAGCCAATGAACCGTGAAATATAACTCGGTCTCGCTTAAAAACCGACGCCCAATAGGTATGTTTTGGATGAGCTTTATGATCACAAAAACTAGTCTGGTGCCCAAGTATTTCTAAGGATCAGGTATTGTCTCTGTGTACAATAACAGTAATAATTCTTAAGTTGGTAATATTGTACATATTTTATCGTTTTTTCTGGTAGTAGCAGCCTACGTAGAAGATAGGTATTTCAATGTATACACATTAAGAATTCTTTTTAGTACAATATTTACTAATTGTACGTTAAAATTTGTATACAAATATTTCGCTAGCCAGAAGCAAAAAATATTGTTGTAAAAAATTAATATCACTTATTGTTCGTGCTGTTACAAAATATGTGGCCCCGTTCACGCTGCCCGGTTAGTGACATCGCTCGGCGAAATTAAAAAAAAGTGGCCGCGTATGTGGGACTGATATAAAATTCTAAATTTGAATCTCTCCCGCCTTAATAGGATGCCATCCCATTATGTCAGGCCGCAGCTTTTTTACAACATTCGGCGCGACGGTTATGTAATTTCTGAAACGTTTATAGCGACAAATGTTAAGTTGTTATAATAAATGAGACGTGTAGTCATCGGTTTAGAATAAAATAGGATTTTTGATCTCATCTTCCGTATCGAGACGAGGAAGGTGTAGGAATAAGCTCATATGTCGAAATATCAGGGTATTATAAACTGCAATTATCATCAATTTTTATATGTTATTGTTAAATATTCTATTTCACTGTTATGTATTACAATTTTAAAACAGTAATTTATGTTAACCGTCAAATTAATATTAGTAAAATACTCGTAGACAATTTCTTTTTCTGTAAAGGGTATGGTTGCAAGTGAATGAACTGTAGAGATGATTATGTCAATAGTTAATGGTGTCTGTGATCGACCTCGAACAGGGAAAATACAAAATACTAATAACTAAACTAAAAATATCAACATTCCTATTCTTGCAGCCCGGTTACCAATTAAAACCGACTAATAAACCTATTAACAGAAAACACTAACTGACACTAACAGTCCTGTTCGAGGTTGTTGGCAGATGTCCACGGGCGACAGCGGTTACTTGTAACTGATGCTCCTTTTGCTGTACTCTTCACGTTAAAAATGTACTTGCTTAACGTAAATACTTTAAAAATATTTTTTATGTATCGTGTAATAAGTAAAGATCTTGTTTGCAGTTTACTTTGAACAGTTCTAGCAGTATAGTGTTATGGTTCACAATTATTAGCAAAACCCCTTAGGGAAGGCCCAACAGTGGTCTGAAACATACTGATCATGATAATGAATGGTCGTTTCTTTCCATTGCAAAATGTATTGCTTCGTTGGTCGAGTGCATGCTTGTAAGCGTGACTGCTGGTCCAGAGTCTTGGTCACGATCTTTGGGTTGAATACTGTAGGTTTTTTAACTTGAAAATCTTACTTTAGTTCATATTCCAGATTAGAGCCCGATGTATGCCGATAATCTCACCCCCTATTACATGGTGCGATATATAACGTAACTACCTTTTCGGGGATTGCAGGCGTGATGATGAGATGTTAATACAAAAATTATGATTAAATTTCTATACAAAGAATCTGGGTGGTACGTAGTGCTCACTACGGTGGCATGATAACGGAGTGTATCGTTGATAAGATCTCGTGCTCTCTACCCAGTGTGAGTAATTAAGATTATCTTGAGCGAGTAAATGCTTCAGTTGCGAGTATTGAATAAGCGATGTGCCGGTCGATACCGGCGGGAGGCAATCAGAAAATTACTCATTAAAATACGCTCCAAATGGATTCAGCGTTTATGTGCTGGCAAATGAGTTCCAATCGTTTAATAATAATCTTCTATGATTTTTCTTTTGCAATCTTCAAGGCTTGACTAATAAAGAATGACAAAAAGTATTATATTCGCCTTTTCAAGAAACGGTAAAGATAAATGTATACAAAGAATTAAAAATCAAGTAAAGTATAAATTGAAAACGCAATTCAACGCACAATATAATTTTAAATTTGAATGCTTTGTCAAAAATCTTGCAACACAATGGAATTTTATGTATCCTTATCATCACCACTCATTGTTTCCCTATTGGACACGGGTCTCCTCTCAGAATATATATATATATATATACATATATACCATGTATATACATATAAATACAATGATTATATTGTACCGGCTTAACTCACGTACGTTTTTCGCGATGGTCCGACTAGTTTCGGACCTGTACGAGTTCCTTCGTTATGAGCTCTCGCCCATTGCAGTGAGGTCGCGGCGAAGACTATATTGCATATTAAGTTACAAAGAGTTAAATATATGTAGAGATTCTCAGTACATA
>DWEE01002928.1:0-11013 GCA_018245755.1 Parelbella macleannani
GAATAGATTAAAATAAGTATAGAAAATAATTTGGACCACGATGAATTTAATTATTAATAAATAACATAATATAAAACTTTCCAATTATTAATTTCCTTATTATTAAAATAGTATCTATACAATTATAAGGATGTACGTCGCACATATGGGGAAATGTTTAAATTTAAATGATCACCTAACCAATGACGGAGGTGCTCGAAGCCCGTGAATGATGAAGTTCAATACAGACAATAACGGCTTCAACTTTTTCCCCGTAAGTAGCGAGCCCCAGCAATCCATTATCGAATCGCGCACTCCACTGACATTTATTTCATCAGTAATTGAAGGAGTCGCTCGTTCATTTAGCGCACTCCTGACATTCTCGATATAGGAGTGGACATGCAATAAATAAAACGCCACACCCGTTCTGTCTGTCCGCGTCGTCTAGGCCGGGCCTCGATATCTCGTGCCTCTTAATTTTAAAATTGGTCGATGTCTTGTCTTAAACGGTATTCTTACTTACTCGTACTTTTTTGGTTTTGAAAGCCAGACGCGTAGAGTTTAATATAAAGAAAGTAATGGTCCAAGTCGAGTTTTTGGTTGTGAACTAAGTTTTTCGCATATGAAGTTTGTATATGGAAATTAACTCATAATATTGTTGGTTTCAACTTTTTACTAGGAGTAAGTCGGTCGCAATGTGTGGTACTAACCTAATGTCAAAATAGAAACCTACTAATGTGAATCATACAATTAAATATTCAGTTGTAATATGTCATTACTATCGTCAACCCTTTTATAGTTCCATCATTGTTAAACGCGGATCTTATTTCAAAATTAAAAGCGTACGGACATAGACTGATCATTCATTAGCCTACCGTTTGTTGAGTAAAAAAATTTTAAATATTTCACAATTCAAAACGTACACAGACACAGATCTGACTTGTTGGTTTTGACGTTTTGGGTATGATCCTTGTTGCCACCGTGACACCCCCCGTGTGGACGCTTCACCAATCTTGCCATAACGTATTGTTAATTAAAACCAAGGTACGAGCGCGAGTCCAAAAATTGAAAACTTGTTACGAGCTCACGTCGTGTTAACATCGAAGTAAAAACCATAACCAATATATCAATGATAATTAAAAAGATTATATCGTACATAATTGCGAGTGAGATTAAAATAAATAAGTATCATTCGTAGGAACGTCGAAGGACGGTATCGCGAGGGAACCTGCACGACTCGTACCTGTCCATAATTTTTTTAGATATTATGTTAAGTGTTGTTGTTCCCATTTGATCAATGGGGCAGAGTATGTTCTTCTTATCCTAAAGAAGCTGTGATTTTCCTCAATCAGTTTCGATAAGAGGTTTCATATTGATTGTGATAATCAAGTGTTAATATTTTTCAATAAAGAAACTCATATTACACTTTTATTTTTCTTACTATCTTCTGCTAGCTGCTGCAGTGTCACGGAAACCTGCATAAAGATCAATTCGAGCTAAGTGACTTTATATATTACTTTCCTCCCCGAAATTGAAGAGAATATGCGTTAAAAAGACTATATCAGCTGTTTTAAGTTTACATTAATAGATTGCGTTTCTAAATTGTTGTCGAAACTCGGTCGTATCATTTCCTCTTGTAGCTTAAAATCCGGTAGTCTGCATGCCGATAGAAATAGTCACTTCCTCGAATTTGATATGTGTGTGTGTGTGTGTGAATATGTTTATATATGAAGAATTGTGCATTGATTCGCATATTTTTTCTTAAGTGTAGAATTTCCTAAATTTTTGTATTATATGTGCGCTTACCTAAAATTTTAATTATTATCGTCTGAGCTGGTTAGTACGAGTATAAAATATTTCAGATTAAGTCCACTCATTGTGAACAGCTGTAAAGAATAAATAAATAAATACTTCATAGTATATAATGTGTCGTTAAGTTTGTGATACTGAACGAAATCACTGCGCCAATGATTACCGATCCATTCCATCACGAGATTGCTCTGCATAGCGCGCCATATTGCCCCAGTTTATTCCAGCCGCCAGCGGGGATGGTCACAAAGAAATTCCATTTCATTTTGCAATACGGAACGCATGCCTGAAAAATGACACTGGGCCAGGAATTCGTGGACAGCGTGTGTTCGGTTTTGGAAAATATGGTGTTGGACCCAATTCGTTTTGCTTCTAATATATTTTCTTGTCGTTTTAAAATTCATTATATTGAAACACGATGAAACAAAGAGAACAATTTATAATTGGCCACTAGATATACTGGCCACTAGAATTGAGTTCCCCTAACTGCATCTGACATATCTTTTTCGATACGTCAGCCCAGCATAGCTATGCATGATTTACCAACATTGCCTTACTTATATCCACGTACGCCGTACATGTCCCATAGCTTGCAGTTCAATTCCCGCTTATCGCACGGACGGCATCTTTTGCTCCTTGAACTTCATAAGAAAAAAAAAATGTAAGATACATCGGTTGGTTTAAATTGCTTCTTCCTTACAAGAGTTTCTTAGAATAGAAAGACGCGGCGACCTTGCCTGCGCATGCGCACTCGTCGCGCCGTAATTACCCCCACCCCTCCCCGCCGGGCCTGTTAATAGTCGCTAATGACAACTCGAACGCTTCCTACTCCATGTGGAACGTGACTCCTCGGCGAGCAATGATTATTGTTGCTGTACTGTTGCCGCTCAATGATTTGAAATTTCATTGTAACTACTTATGTCTAACGTGCTTTACGTAGTCTTCTTCGGTTTTCTTCTTTAAAAGAGTATTGAAGAAACGTCAGCGAAAAAATATGTATCGGCTTTTATTTTTGTGCTTTTCTGCTTGGTTTCCTGGATTTTGGATTCATTGGTAATAGTGGTTCTTTGTGGGAAGATGAAGAAGTTGATGTAGACTTCTACTTGTTTGCGAAGAAACGCAGAAAAATAAATGTGATTAACTCCATTGCAAAGCAATAATTTTGATTTTTTAACCACTGTCAAGGTATTCAGGCTAACTGAAGTAAAAATGTGATAAAAAAAAAAGGTTCATAAACACCATTTAATATTTCTTATTGACAATCTTATTCAACTAGATTTAGCCGCGAATCAGTAATCTGCTCTGTGTCTGGAACATTCCTTTAACTGTTCTAGAACAGTACTTTAATATCTTCTTACTATTGCAACATACACATACACATATATTGCTCATAATTTTTATCTCTGAATTGTTATTCGTCTCCCGTACACGTGTAACGATATGCGCGTCCAGCGAAGGGCGTCCCAGTTCCCTATTTCGCCGCGTGTCGCACTACCGGCGCGGAATGGCAATTAGCCGCGCGCCGGGAACAGAGGAGCCGCGCACCGCTTTCGCACGCTCCACATTGTCCACGGCGGACTGGAGGTACTCCAGTACCTACTACGGCCGTACGAAACGGTTCTTTAATGAGCAATTGCGTCAAACAATTGAACATTATCATTGTTGCATTTTTTTTTTTATATTCGTATCGTTTCTGCAATTCACATTGTCGTTGGCGGAGTGTTGCGACCAGCCTGGATGCGGTACAGTACTACGGGCATGGGAACGGTTATTTACTAAAAGATTACATCATACAAATGAACTATATCGTTACAGCCAATTTTTTTTTTTATGTAGGTATTTGTATCGTTTCTGTGAGTACAATTATTGTTAGTGTTAATAATCATCACACACAGACTTCTCGCACTTGCATTGTTTATTGTATTAAATACAACAGTTAAAAAAAAAAACAAATTAGTCATTAAATATTTTTTTCATAAAGTTTGTTCACATTTTATTACAGTTTTATTTACCACATTTCATTTCAGTTTAGTTATTATGTACGAGTATAATGATGATCGTAAAGAATAATCAAATGGAGATGCGAGCACGCGATCACTTATAAGCATATCAAGAGATCGTGTGCAGTGAGTTTCATACGTTTTCCGTGTATGACACTGTCTGAATTGTATTGTAGGTACATTCGGGCCGGCGTTTGTCGGTGTCATTTCATATTCCGCACGTGGACGTCGTCCCGTGGCGCGCTCGTGATTTTGGAGTGGATTAGATAGCTCGTATGGTATGACTTGTTTGGATGTTAAGCGTGTTTCCCTTAAAGTTAACGTTACTTTACATTTCTTAACAATGTTAGTTATTTATGACTAAAGGTGGCAAATATTAGATATAGTTCTTTTTTCTCTTCTTCGTTTTGTACTTTATAAGTCTCCGCCGCCACTTCGCTGCAAACGGCGGGAGCTCATGAGGAAGGGCCTCGTAAAGATCCGAATCTACTCGGGCCATCCCGAAAAATGCACGTGAGTTAAGCCGGTACATATATAATCATGTATACTTTATTATTCGATATCATAAGTGATTAACAATTATTATCAAGAAGACAGTTTGGACTCTAAACTGTCTTCTCTCACTTTTCCTAGTCCTACAGAGCTGAAACATGCAACTTTATAAGCGTAATTCAGGCATGTATCGCTCCTTGTAAGACGCAGTCCACCTACCGCAGTAGCGCAGTACATCCACACATCGGGCTCCCGTTCGCGCCGGCCGCGATAACATCGGCCGATCGGCGCGGGCCAATAAATTTAATTAAATCACCTGTCGCCTCGCTTTTTTGTCTCTCTCTCTCTCTCCTTCTTTTTTCTTTTCTCCATCCTATCTGCCGCGAAATACGCGAACCATAGGAAATAATAATGAGAAAGTACAAGGATAAGATAGCGAGCGATGTTCAACACCGGGGCCACTAACGAGCGAATATTAAATTAAAGTCTAGCGTTCTTTTTGTAAGCAAATACCATGCGGTTACATAGACGAGACTAATCGATCCTTATGCATCGACGGTTTTGCTATCTATGCTATATAATATGCTGCTGATGATTGGTACGTAATTCGAACCCCGATGTACGAGGTTCGCTTCCGGGAACATCTTTATTTGCATCGTTGCGTATTCTGACAAGATGGTAGGTAGACATGTACACGAGCTGTTTCAA
The DNA here is from genome assembly GCA_018245755.1 of Parelbella macleannani. Classification (NCBI taxonomy): domain Eukaryota; kingdom Metazoa; phylum Arthropoda; class Insecta; order Lepidoptera; family Hesperiidae; genus Parelbella; species Parelbella macleannani. The sequence continues at coordinate 4,989 of DWEE01002928.1, forward strand.
TTTGATTGTTACTAATCTTGTGGAACTTTAGTCCTCGTATTGATTGGTTCTGGTTTAACTGGGTTAAAAAATATTTTTGGTTTAAGCATGAGTATTCGTTGTGTCAGGTTGTAAAATTATCTGTAGATATACATATGTAAGTGAGTATTTAGTAATATGTGTTTATCAGTTGTCTGGTCAATTTGCTTTAGGATCAAATATTATTGAGTTCTGAACTAACATACACACAAACATATTATACACTATTAGCTTTATCCAAAGCAGATAATATATAAACTCACTGAGATATCCAACCGGGAATCAGACTCACAACCTTCTGCGTGGCAAGCTGTCCTTTATAGGGTAATTAATATATGTATATATCTAAACTAAAATGAATAAAAAACGTTTAATTATAAGATTTGAACCCATTCTTATATACACATATATACACACATACATGCAACAGGAATGAATAATTTAATACGCAACGGATCTAATTTGGCTACTAATCTCGCTGGCTATTGATTTTGGAAGCGAGGCATCTGTGTAGCGGTGTTTTTCGCGCTATCGCCGCTTGCTGTTCGCGTGGAAAATGTCCATTGTATTTATTATTATTATACGCTCACGCCACGTCCTTTACTGAGTAGGCAGAGAGCATCCAGTGGCTTTATGTTCTATTTTATATATATATTTAATTTCTGTTTCAATTAATTCTATGCTATATTTTTGTTCATATCGTTTAAGATAAGCCATTAAGCGGGCACTTGACCTAGAAGGTAGGCAAGGCGCAATACGAAACTCGTAACCGAACAATGAGGACGTCATTAGCTGCTCAGTACGGCAGCGCTCGGCCACGTTTCGGGTTTAGTTCTGCATCGTGATGTCACGTATTTCTTTCTGCTTTATGCCTCATAATTGTTATAATAACAACGCCCGACACTCACGCTCCTATCCTAGAATGCCCTGCCTCGTAATTATTGAATAAATATGAATTAATTGTACTCAATGACGGTAACAACCAATTTGATTAGAATGTTTCGATATAATGAACTCATGACATAAGGTAAGGTAACATGGTATCGACATAAGAAACATAAAATATGAATGTACACGTGTGATGGAAATCTGCTTAACGATAATAATAACAAACAATGTTTTGGAATAACACACACATGGCCGTCTGATCTCAAACTAGGCAAAACTGTTTTATAGTTGTCAGAGAATGCTCTATACCTATATGTACCTAACTAACTATCTACACTCGTGTAAAAAATATGTAAAAAAAATGTTGCTCCAAGATATTTTAAACCAGAAGAACAGTTAAGGTATCCAGATCTCGAGGTATTTTTATCTCATCAAACTCGTGATACAGTCTAATAGCGGAACGCAATATTTTAAACTTTGAGCATCGAACATTTTTTGCGAGCACCACCACAGCACGCAGGGAATATAATTTAGCTACATATAAATAAATATTAAAAAGAGCCACTTATTTTTCCTACATATCACAGAACATTAAAAGTAGTCAATATTTTCGCTGCATATGACTGAACATTAAAAGTAGTCACTAATTTCGCTACATATGACCGAACATTAAAAGGTAATGATCGCCCTCGGCGTTGTTGAGAAAAAAAAAAACCAGGACATTGAAAGTAAATGTAAACTAATATTTGATCTGCGATCACGAGCGACTTGATTTTGCGAGCGCCGCCGACGCCGCGCCGCGCCGGTGTCGCGCGGATACGTAGCTACGTACACATTGTTAACTTGCGCTATGTACAGCGCTGCACCAGTATAGATCGCTATCGGAGTGGGAGCGGCGAAGGCCGGCCCCGGTCCGGTCACGTTTAGAACGAGCCCAGCCGTCGCCCGAGGAGCAGCGAGACCAAGGTCCTCCGTGACTCGGGAACGCCGCCCGGCTGGTGCTCAAAGGTCGGAGGTCGAATAGAAATTCGAAAGGCTCCGTTTGACAGCTGATCTATTGCAACGATAGCATATCGCGGTGTATGAGTAATGAGTTGAAGTTTATTTGAAGCTTATCTGTTTACCGTATCAGTAACAGAGTGTGCTCTAAAACAAACATGCATGGGGTGTCATTTTCGCAAGAGAACACACGAACAAAGTGAACCTTAACAGATAAGAAACGTTTTAATGGACTTATTCTCACATAACCTCACACCTTTTTCCACGGGACGTAACTGGCGAAAGGTGAGAAGAATGTGCTACACTCCTCTGCCTACCCACATAGGTTTGATTTTATGTGCGTCTATTTTAGCTATACGTTACTTAGTAATTTAAGTAATAATTAAAAATAAGTGCCTCATCGGTTACATGTCAGAAAAATTAAAAAAAACTTATTTTCGCGTGTTGTTTTCCGTTCGCCTTGTGGCTTAGGAACTCGGAAGAGATTAACTGTTGTATGTGTCGCTAACATTTTATTTCTTGGCCCTGAACTATATACAATATCACTTGTAGATTATGTATTTCTTAAATACTCAATTTATTTCCGTCCGTTTTGATAGAGTACCAATCGTGGGTTAGCTGACATATTAATTAATTTAGCTGCAATCGTTCTACTCTAAAGCCAATGTCAAAATAGTTTGTTTGAAACTTTCAATGAATATTAAATTGTTCGTATATAAAAGCGTTTCAATTGTAACATAGATAATAAACATTTATTCTTATTAATACCACTGATCGAATGGAACTTCGACGGTGGGAGTCGAACGGGATTGATTGCACAAGTTGGCACGCATTGGGATAGGGCACGGTTGGACGCATGCCCAGAACTATATCAAGCGTATTTATATACCTATATATTTAACTCGTACACACGCGAGAGAATTGAGTTTATAAATACTCTCACCTACTATGGCTATACGTGTGCTATTGTGGTACATATAACACAATTGGTGAAGAATCGTACGAGTGTACTTCAAGTCTCTGCGTAACCCTTCGAGGACATGTAGGCGTGATGTTATACATATATGTTAAGTTAATCCTACTATTTTTCCTCCCGAGGAGGGTACGAACTGAGCGAATGACAATAATAAATGGTTGCTATCGTCCAAGGATATCTGCAATCGTTCTCGAATAGGACTAAAGAAAATTGGGCGGTGGTGCTCATTGTATTAGTAATAAGACACTAGTTCGTGTCCATTAGTAATAAACATGAGAGAATAAGATAATTAGTAACATTAGTTTAGCTATTATTATGTTAGCATGAGTGTGATTAATTTTAGTTAGTTACAGAAGTCAGTCACATTCGACTTAAAACGAGAAAAGGAATGATAATAATTGATGTTATTCCGAATTTGAATATTCTCTCAAACACAACATACTATACTTAATAAACTTATCAAATTCGAATAGTTTATATCATTATTAATTATCTGCAAACCCCTAATGAACCTCATTCATTAACACGGTAATCATTCATTCATTGGCTATATGTTCCCGCTCAGGATATCAGTGCAGGTCGAGTGAAAAAAACCGGTATAAGAAATGTCACTTATATATAATAATACATACGTGTAGGTGTACATTAAGTCGTTTTACTCGACTCGAATCGAAAGCAATATTTATTAAACGTGAAGCCTTAATAATGATAATAATAATAGTAATATAATAATACGCGATCTGTCCTTAAACAGATTTAACGTTAATGACCCGTCATAAATCCACAGCGGCATTCCGCTGTTGACTTCATGACGTACATTAACTTGAGGTGAAGTCCAATTGTGAATGTGTTTAAGTTTTTATGCATGCGTGTGTGAATGTGTATGTGTTCGTGTGTATGCCTGGAGATTTATAGGCGATGTTATTCGTTTAATTGAATGTTTTCGGTGTGTTGTCGGCTCGCTCGTCTTGTTTACAGGAGACTGGAATGAAAATACATTTAAAGGTCAACAAAAGGGTTTTGGTTTGATCTATTTTTGTTTTGCTTTGCGCTATTCAATTACGTACGGTGTGAGCGAATTGTGTACCTACTTATGTCGGTCGATTCCGGTTTCATGTGAATAGGGTAGGATTTAGTATCCGTTAATAATGTTTTGAATGTGTAACCTTCGCGGAAATTGAAACCAGAATAACGAAGTTATAAGTATTGTTTGACCTTTGATAGCATCAATGAAAACGTTTGACGTTGAGGCATATGGGGACGACGGGTAATCGCATTTCGCTACGGGACACGGGGCGATCCGTCGTCGACAACGTCGTGCCATGTCAATTGAATTTGAAACGTCATGTTAGTTTTGCGTTCCCGTGTGGGGTCGTGTCACGTATATTATGTATATATGAAAATATCATGTACGTAAATGTTTTAATAAAGAATATACATATGTATGTATGTTTGTATTATGTTAGGTTTTTTACTCTACTCTACTCTACTCTAGTACTTTAAACTTTATGAGATGCAAAACGTTCTAGTTAATTTTTTTGTGAGATTGAGAAGACAGTGGCGCCCTCAAGTTCAAGTGGCAATAAAGCACAATAATTATATCCGGCACGTATGTATTTTACAATGTGCCTTCCAAAGCACGAAAACGTTCTTGAACATTGTCCAGCGCTCGTTATGCTTCACTTTGCAGACGGTTAGCTCTCTAAGATAATGGAAGCAATAAAGGGTTAACTATAATCAAATATAAACAGACAGCTATCTTAAATATCGATAAAAATTTATCCGTGTTTGCCCACATCTATGATAAAATGCTAATACAAAATATCTAAGTGTTTTCGTTACGTGAAACTCGACTTTTACAATGTTGCAATCGCGCCACGCTTCCGACTGCATCTGGGTCAAGGCGTTTCCCGCGATCCCGCTGCCCAACAATGCGGTCGCACCACCTCCCAAGTGCGACCACTTTCCTGGACTCTGAACGTGTCCACATGTAAATTCACTCGGCTCGTTATATTACATCCTCTGTCCGGCCATTAAAAATATATTAGTATTACTTGCACTAGGTCCGCTACGAACCGGTTTCGTTTGAAACAAGAATGACATACCTACACAAACATGCATAGAATTAGAGCACATTATGTTATAGGTGGCCCACAGTTTCTTTCGACTGCTTCATTGATATAGCAGATACATACTTATATACTTTTCATACATATGTATGTAGGTTTAGTATGTGTTAAATTCTTGAGTCGTCGTAACTCGAGACATAAGGCAACGTGTGCAGTTGCCCCAAAGTATCTTCATAACACGTCTAGTTTAATAAACTGACCCAGTATGCGCAATCTTGTTCCAATGTTAATATTTCATTCGCAGCTTCGAGGCGCTTTGTATCCGAGTCCACAGTTGTGACAGTGGAAGCAGTAATTCGATTAGTATAACTTTATCGCTTCATAAAATATCTTGTAGTCGCAAGGATTACATACAATGTTTGCTCTGAGGACGATAAAAAGATACTAGAGAGCTGAATACAATGTTGCGCATGTCGATGGACCGATCACATCATATCGCCCCTCGGTTCTTGCGGCCCTCCACGTGAGCAGCGAGTGAGTCACAAAGCAGTGGCCGCAATATGGCCATGTTTACACGACACGGCTAAACTGTGCCTGTTCACTGTTATTGAACGCGTGCACCGACATTTTTATCGTGCTGTTGTATTAATTATAAAGTGGAACGTTCGCTTCAGCTACGCAGAATCTGTGTTCCGTGCGTGCCGCCAATAATGTCACCCCGGTGTGGTGTGTATGTGAGTATGTGCCGCGTCGAGAACTCGCGATGGTAATAATAATAATAGCTAGGCTATTCTTGGACTCATACTGATGAAATTCCAGGCATCTATAATAATTTGAAGCGCAACTAAAGATACAATAAAGGTTTTATTGGACCTAAGAGCTGGGAGTGAAATATGTAACAGTGGATTTAATTATGCGAGCTAGTAAAATCAGAGAGTCGTAAATACCTTATCTCGTCTCGAGTCGTACCAAGAAGTGTACATTGTGCACATCTTGGACTGTTAGTGTACGTAAGCCAAAACGTTATTAAATGTGCACGATCAGATACAAATGGTGTTTGGAACATTACTCACAA
>DWEE01002929.1:0-11013 GCA_018245755.1 Parelbella macleannani
ATTATTTACACGTATGTATGTACTGTATACCAACATACGTCATGGATCAGTCAGTGAAGCGTAGTAAGGGAAACAGTATTACGGCGAGTTTTGCAGCACATTTTACGTATTACTTTTTATATATTAATTACTTTTTAAATAATTTTAGATCATATACTTCAATCGAGAAAATTCTAGAGAAAATCATAGGTTTCCATGCGGCTGTCTTACCGTAGTATTATACCCTCCATTACTGCATCGCCCGCCAATAACTGCCTTTGTTGCTGTAGGTGGTACCTACTAGGTACTTATGAACAGTTATCTAAATTCTACCTACACCAATAGCCCGTACACTCGAGTTACCGGCTATAACTCTCGTCGGATATCAATTTACTTATGGGTATTAAGTAATCACGTAATGTTTTAATAATTTTGTACTATTAATCCATATTATGTTCTATATATTTCAGTAAATCTATTCGCCATGCTCGTGAATCTGATTAATATGTTAATTAAGTTAGGACCGTCTTGAAGGGTTAATATTTTGCACGAATGGAATTTTCGGTTCATTTATAATTTGAAACTGGCTATTTCATATAAATTATTATTAAACACCGTGCACGAAAAGGACAATTTAATATTAAATATATGCTGTCAGTCCAAGTGACGGATAAAATATACGAGCATGTAGATTGCATTATATGATATAACTTTTGGAATCCATATAATTCTCGAAATGTGTAATAAATTAATTATTATTAATTAGTAATGTAATAAAATAATTAAAGCGAAAAAGTTCAACGTAATTAAAGCATACCAGAACTTAAAGATTATATCTTGTAAATTAAAAAGTAAAAAGGAAAGCGTCCGTATTATGCATTGCTTTTAGCGCGTGCTGTTATAATTCGAGAATAAAATAATCGTTGACATGAGAACTCCACTCTAAGATAAACACTGTTTCTTTGTTACCGTTTCATTTAACGACAACTCATGCAGTAAAGACACAATTGCCGGTTACAATGTCGCAAGTTACGCCATTAGATATTTTTTTTATTATGTACCACAACTTACATTACCATCTCCTCGTCACCAACACGTTTATGGCTCCAGTGTCGGACGCGGATCTCTTCTTAGATTGAGAAGGCCACAGCCTTCTCTACGCTGGCCAAGTATCTACTGATTGGCGGACCTAGGGAAAATTTACATAAGGCAAAATAAACAATACGCATCGAGGATACTTTATTGTTTTACAAAAGATGTTTTCTAACAGACTATCTTAAGAAGCCAGAATTTGAAACAAAATTATATAAACATACATTCCATATATAACAAAAACCAGATATTTCTTATATTAATTCCGTCTTTACTTGTATATTTACATAATTACAAAAACATATTATATTATATCATATCGGTTATCGTTAATATGTTTTATTTTATTAGGATTGTCTTGATGAACCAATACTCCGTAGAAATGGAATACGTTTATCAAATCACACTTATCTTTAAATATTGTGTAAGAAAAACTGAATATAAATAAATCGTATAACATTAGTAAAAATTGATTCTAAACACATTTTTATTACAACTGGAAGTCATATTACGGAAATAATAAAAATAAGCGTGAATGCCGGCCTCGGCCATTTCACACGCTATATCTGTCTATTAACGGACTGATAATGTGTCTATAATGAATATTATACATACATAAACACGTACATATTCATAAAAACGCCTTTTCACTCACAGAAATTTCACTTCCATCGAACATGACATTTTTTTTTGAATTAAGCGTTTATGAGCAGTAAAGTGAAAAACACATTACCTACCTATTACAATTTACGAATTACAATTTGATTTTCATGAGTGTAGCGCTTAAATATACGAGTACGTGCTTTTAGAAAAACCTGAAGTTAGAATATGTATAAAAGTATAACTGTAAAACTCACCTTCGACAATAGTTGTTCAAAATAAAATAATTAACATGGCAACACCACTCTCCGTAGCGTTAACGTTTCGTGCAGGAGGTTGGGTTGAAGTTTTTCGAGTGGAACGCATAATTTGGTTAATTTCGACCGAGATGACTCCTACCGACATCATCTTTTTATATCATTTTGTTACTCGTTTCAAACCGCAGTCCCGACTTGTTTTGAAAAGGCTCTTTCGATATTTTGAGAGAAAATTAATTGGCGATGAAGTTACGTGTCATTAAAGCATTTCATTGTAGAATTATATTTTTATAAAGCAATCGTTTAATTATTCTTACCAATATAATTTTAAAAAATCAGGTGAGGCCCCTCACAGGGTAGGCAGAGGCACTGGGTGCCAAATATCTCTATCCCTATAGAAAAAATAAATATCATAAATAATGAAAACATGCAATATCATTCTTGTGAAATGAAATGTAAAATTCCTTCGTCTTATAGTGCCACAGATAGCCCATTAAATTGTTTGATTGTTGCCAATTTTTTATCGCTTTCGACAGCTCGACTCCGAGTAGGTTTAATTCGGTAACATAAAAAAGTTCTTTTCAACAATTGTGGAATCTTTTTGGTTGACATTCCAAAGTAGATTTACTAGAAAGAGGCGCTATTTGGGTATATCGGTCGCATAAATAAATAAAGTTTGTCGATCAAACCTTGTTTTTATATTTTTTTTGTTTACAATAGTAAAACGGTTGCTTATCGCCCACGTAATCTTATCGTTCCACTGATAGACACAGGTCTCATTGAGAATGAGATTGGTTAAGACTATACGTAGTCCACTAGGTTGACGGAATGCGGTTTGGCAGAATTCATACGCTTTACAGTGTCTAAGGTGCATCTCTCGATGTTTTACTTAACTGTTACTGCAAGTGACATTCGATATTAAAATGCAGTTTCTAATAAAGACGTGTAAGTCGGGATTTGCACACTGCACACCCGGAACGGTAGGCGCCAATCGAAGGGAGTTTAAAGTGAGGAGTTTACTGTAGAGTGTTAAAGGGGAGACGGAAAGGTTTCTGCTAGTTTCTTAAAAAGGCCATCCTATGTAAATCGGGAATTGAGAAACTCTGATTTACGGTCTAACGCTGTGACAACGCACCTTGTCCTTTTAAGCGTGCTTCCTTGGCAGCAGGCATTGTGTTATAAATGCCTTCTACCTGCCGGAAACTTCCCTCAGAGGCCCCGATCCGTTCGAGTGGTAGTCATATTGTGTGACACAAGTTATTGCTTTTCGGTAATTAATAAATAATGGTTTAACAATAGATAATGGTTAAGCAGTCTCATTAAGTAGTACTAATGGTAAAATTCGGATAACTGCCCGTTCTGTCTAATAATAATAATTATTATTATTATGTTAGTACGAATATATAAGTATATGGAAATGCGATTCATTTCTAAGCAACATTTGATTATTTTTAACTTCTACTTTCGTAAGAAAACTACCTCTGCACTATCTAAACAATAACCCGTATTTACAGCGACCAGTAAGTGTTCATATTATACATGGGATTGAGGAGAACAGGATAGGATAGTTATCGGGAACGTGTGGGATGAACACAATATTGCAATAAGGAAGTCCCGTGCACGCGTGGTACTGCACGATAAGGGGATAGAAACACACTGCTTCATTTGATACTCAAGAATTTATTATTGGTCAGTTCATATTTTTTGTAACTTTATTTAAGTAACACTGGCATTATTTTGGCTTGTAGTTGTTGTAAACGAATAGCTGACGATCGAGCTCACTGGCCAGCTATCATAGAGGCGTGTGTCCAGCAGTGGATGAAAACGGACTAATAATGACGCATTGTATTTAATTAATTGATTTACAAATATTAAACCGAAAGAACAGTAATCAAAAGATGCCACACAATACATGAGTCATAAAAACAATGGAAATATGTGCGACTTTGTAACGTTTCTACAATAAAACCACGGACGCGTGCGATATCGCCAAGGTGAACCAGCGGCGGGTTTATCTCGCAATAAAATATATTCGAGAGTCCGTTATCATTTCATCTGCCTAACAATCTACAGCTTCTAATTGCAGCGTCCGTTTAGTCTATGAATTATGTATTGACTGTGGAACTAATTAAATCCAAGCGGGATAATTCTAGGCTAGAGCACACCTTGATTATGTGACGCCAGCTGCTGTGAGCACAACGATGCGATGTGACTAACACTTAAATTTGTTGCAATTGTAAAAATAAAATTTAAGGTGTTCAGAAAAAATTTAATTACATTTCATACCGCGGTTTGAAGTATCTAATGTAAATATAAGCTTTAAGTTTATAAATAAGTTCGTTCAATGTGAACATTTCATTTCACAAAGGTCGTGGAAGAGCACGAAAAGGCTAAAAAGTCGTAAAGGTTTGCTGGGCGCTGGGACCGGTTCGAGCCGCTATCATTTCGTGACTCCAGCACACAACGAAACGCCGTCAGCCGTTCCACATTTAATGGGTCTCATTGTCGTTGGATACTTTTTGGTTGCAGACCGTCTGCAGCGTCGTCTCAACGTGTTTCGTGAGGTCGCAACGGCCCAGAACTGATCATTAAGGATAACATTTCTAATAACACCGTGTAACCAAAGTGCCCTCCCAATTACTTTATGGCGTACATAGTCCATTCCTTAGCGTTCTATTTATTTTGCTATACTTATCTATCAACTGTTCTGATTTCAGTGTGCATATAATTAGTCACCGTATTAAATTAAACAAAAACGTAACATCACGCCTGTAATCCCCGAAGGGGTAGGCAGAGGAGGAGAGAGTGTGTGTGATATGAATATGTTTGTTGAATATAATAGACCTATCATTTGGAGGTACATTTCTGTCTCTAAACAGCGTTTGGTGATATGATTTATGCATCGCACCTTCTTACTCTTTCTTCTCTATTACATTAATTCCACAGTAACATTATCTTATGTATGTACATATGTACCATCGCTTTTATTATTATATCATTACGCCACGTGTCTTACGGGGTAGGCAGGGTAAATATTGTTATTAATATTATCTACTAGAGGGCGCTATACGTTTTATGTATTAATTTTTATTTTTTTCTATATTCTAAGATACATACACATCATAAAGTTGAGCTTGACCGGATACAATATAGTGAGAATTTCGCATGACGACTTCCCCACGTGACGCGATTATCATCGGAATGGATCTGTTGGTACTTCCTGTCGATACATCATTCATGCGGAGATAGCATCGCGGGGCTGCCCTGCTGCTGTAAATCTAGCGGACGCGTCGTCCATGACAAACCGCAGTTTGTCGACGAGATAGAAATTTATTCGATAATAAATACTTAGTTTGCACTCAATTAATCACACCTGTCAGATATATACATAGGTAATTTTGGAAGTTATCCGTACTTAATTGTAATTCAAGTGTCATTCATTTCAATTTATACATTTGCAGTTCAACGAAACTGCTGTTGTTTTAAAATAATTTAAAATAACAGCAATTATCGGAAATAAAGGCTAGACGAATATTTCAGAGTAATAGTCCTAAACTCATGTGGACACTGATAGTGGAACGAAGATTATTACAGGCCAAGAAAATTTGCAGATTTTCGTGAATAGCTTTGAACTCATAAAATTCCATATTATAATTGTTAATAATAATACGTAGCGTTACTTGAATAAATAATATTACGTATAATTTCAAATTCAGTACCTAATAAAAGTGACAAACTATTTATGTAGCAAGAATAATATTATACTTATATGTAGTATAAATTTGTAGGTGGAACCTTGCGTTCACCCAAACTAGTTCCGGCTATCTCCCCCCGCAGCGACGTCTGCGGTGCTCGCCTGCCACTCTGTCTCCATTCCGACTCACATTAGCTATGTTAAACACATCTCCCGCTCCTCTCGATTGCCTTCAGCGCTCCTGATATTGTGATGTCTGTTGCAGATTACTGCAATTGATACCGAAACTTGTTTGTACGGGTAAATATTGTGGTCGGCGCGGAGAATTTTAATATCATGGCTATAAACAGCAACGTTATAGCCGCTGACTGTTCGTTACAGATGTAGCCTTTGATCAAAATGAAATTACATTTTATTTCAAGAATATGTAGTTATCTTAATATTTCCCATGCAGTTTTTTATCTTTTATTGCACTGTTTAACAAGGTGTTCGTTTATTTATGACGGATGTAAATAAATATGCAGATGAGAGTATTTTGTACGAAACATAAAATATGAGGTTAATGGTAACATAATTGTTATTAAATTTGTAGGTGAATACAAGTTGAAGTTAACAAAAAAGTGAAAAGCAGTACGTGTGGGAAATATTACAACATTTGTTGAAAAAAATAATCTCACTCTACTTCGTACTCAATAACAATAAATTAATAAAATAAGCCTGAGGTCTGGAACCCCCGCCATGAATGAAGTTCCTTATGTTTTTTTTCATATCCGAATGTAACTCGATATAACGATTGACACATCTGACGTATAGTCTAGTTTGAGGTCATAACAATCGATTACACTCCGAATTAATTGGTATTGGATCCACAAACTAATAAATCACCGGCAGACGGCTGAATGATATTAATAATGCATTTATTTACAGCAAAACATGGCGCTCCCGACATGGGATATGATTTACGAGTGTGACGCAAACTTCGATGGTCTCGGTACTTACGAGATTACGACATTGGCCTTTCATTAAATGTTGCCATTACGATTTATGGCGGACGTTTCGTACAGAGGGGGCGGGGGCGTGGTTTAGGGACAAATGGGTTACAAATACACCTACAACTGAACCTGGACTTCCAAAGATCATCATACGTTACTATTCCAACAATCATCCAAGAACTGATTATGATAATTTTAAATTTACTTTTGCCATAGCATCTTCAATAAACCAGTACAAATATAACGTTTGCGAAATGCAGATTTGGTTAGGTCTGGTTATGTACTAGGTTTATTTAAATAGTTACCAGCCTTGATCAATGTCACACAATGTACTCACTGTGATTAATATTTAATATACTATGCTCATTGACTGCAGTCCTCTTTACATTATACCGCTACGCAACGACCTTTCCTGCGAGCGGCATTCCTGGAGCATATTGAACTACGTTGCTACGGTGTGATTTGGTGGAGAAACCATTTAGTGCCAAATCCGAAAGTTTTTAAATCGAAAATCAGTAACGAGTCAAGAAGTTTATAAATTCAAACAGTGTTACACAATATCCTTAGTTCCAAATGTTACAGATTGAAAGTAGAAGCCACAATTAATAGTGAAATTTCTTTGATTATTTTTAGTAGCTCCAGTGGCGCAATTGGTTAGCGCACGGTACTTATAAATTCTTTATTCAGTGCTCGGGTTTTATTTATTTCGTTCTTATTATTATTATACCTATCTATCTTTACAGAGCTATGTGCTGCCAGTTATTACATTTCGTTTATAACTTTGAATTTTAGGGGTGCTAATATAAGCTGTATTTAAAGAAATGTAACTCGGTATTGAAGCTGAGCCGAGGCGGTGCTCGCGTGTGATCTCGTTGTTTGAACGGAAAGTGCGGTTTAGCGCAGACTTTATGGGTGCTTGCGTCGTAATACTGAGACGTGTGAACTCGTCGCATTGTTGCTCCAACCTGTTCATGCGTCTGTGATGGCTCGTGACCGTTGGGCGGCTTCAGACACTTAATAAAAAAATCATGTTGACGTACAAGCATAAAATATCGCACGTGATTTCCAAAATTTTATGATATTTAACCTGTTTTTGTATGGCGGTTTTTTTGATGTTTCTATGTTAAATAACATAATGTCGTATGGCTTGTTTTAAATAATAATAAAATGTATTTATATAGTTGACTGCCTCGTGGGTCGAGTGGTTGCAAGCGTAACTGTCGATCGTGAGTTTCTTGGTTCAAATTCCGGGTCTTGTACTAGTGACTCGGAGTCCGGATAGGTGCGCGATTTATGGCAATATACTCACCACCTATTCCATGTATTTAACCTGACAATAAAACATGGGTCTCGGTAAGTGAATACTGTCGCAAACGAACATTTCGAAGTAATCGCAAAAAACTATGTGGTACAATATTTATATGTAGGTACCTCAAAAATTTATATCCTAAAATTAACAAATCAAATTGCCACCTTGACCGACGTAACCAAAAGTCAACGTTACACCTCCCAGAAGACATAAGTTGCACATAAAACGCATTATCACATAATAACGTGCAAAAGACCAACAATAGGCTTGAGAAAAACCAAATGGCAGCGTCTGTTCTGGCGAGGTGCAGAGCTGTCGTCCCCGTTAGCCGCCGGCCGCTGCTCCGTAATTATGTTATACAGTTTCGTTCCACGCGCCATTATGCTATCCGCCGGATAAGATATGAGCTTTCTTAGCGTCATCTGCCGACTATTAAAGCTGGCGGTCCAGCGTGCTGTGATGGGCTAAGCGAAGCTACTGTAAAAATCCGTTACACACATTATTGTTCCGTGCGGATACTCCGATTCGATTCCCGGACGGTCTGATATAGTACGAGTTTAGAATCTTTTAAGTTTAAATGTTTGTGTGTTGTTTGTTCCAGTGAAGATACATTGAATTCTGGTCGTAAATTATAATTATGATTTTTTATTAGCAAATAAGTTGAGAACATTTTTAAATCGCTACGGCAGGTCTTTCACGGAGGAGACAGAGAGCACCAAGTGCCAAGTATATCTGTAGTTACAAATCTGACATTCTATCTTTGCTTTCACAGAATCGTTTCACAAAAATTTTTGTTCTAAATGTGTACCCTACTTTGAATGAACAATTTAATACATATTATATACAGATATTTGAACCGTTTCGCTTATTATGTTTTAACATCGTATGTATAAATGCGTACCCTATTGATCAACAAATCCTGCTTCTACCTGAATACTGCAGCAGCGAGTAGGCAGTTCTTTGTGGAAATAAGACTCATTTATTAATGCATGCTATTGACCGCCCAGTCATGAGACAGATTGTTATAAAGGACATGTTACTTGGAGTAATTAACAATTGTGGTTGTACTGTAATTATAATCGCAATAATCTCTCCACGTAACCATATAATCTCGAAATAGACAGCTCTGATTGGTATTAGACCAGACACTTATCTACATCAATGTACACTTTTACACTCAGACACGGAACATATAGGTACTTACGCTCATCACAGAAATACTTGTCCTGGATGGGTATCGAATTCACGATCCCCTAACCGTAGTCCAGTTCGCTAACCACTGGACTAACGGGTCAATCTAAAAAAGACACTATAAAAAGGACTATTTGCAATGAACATCCAGAAGCAGATATTATTCTGCAGTATAGAGAGAAGCTTTTAGTGTGGAGCTAAGCCGCGTCAGGTATAATTACGGTATGTGGAGGCAGGCGGCCATCCATCTCGGGGGCTCGTCAGCATGACGCACTGAACACTCAGTCTCGCCCGACACCTCGCGTCACTGCGTTCATGGCACGGATATCATTTATCCCTCCGCAAGTCTCTTGTACCTACATTAGACAATCAGCTTTTACTTTTAAAATATAATCGATTTCATTTTTACACCCACATAATTATTAATTATTATCTTTTTTTTTTCTTGAAATAATGTGGAAACTGACGAATAATAATAACAAATACCAATAACCCGTCGCAAGAATTTTGGGATTCACTGCGGTGGATTTTATTAATATATACCTTCTTATATGAATACCTACTAGCTGTGCCCTGCGGTTTCATAAGCGTATGATTTAAAAGACATTGCAAATAAATAATTTACAGTACCTCAGCTATGACCAAATATTTTAGTCATATTTTTGAATGGTATTAATTAATTAACATAGTTGGTTGGTAGTTGGTATTAATAATAGACATATTGGTTTTGGCTGCACCACGCCATATTTACGAGTTAGTAATATACGATGCCTTCTGGTAAATCATCTTTTAATATTTAACTAATTTACGCCTTATTGTGGCTTATTTATAACAGTGGTATAACATATATTGTGTCGCGCACTTTTTTCTACTTGTATTAAGAAACAATACTTTTGTAGTACACTGTGTTTACGCGTTACTAGCCATTGCGTCTGCGCACACATGTAAAGTATTGCGGCAGAACATTTTCTTCCAACTTAATAAATATCAATACTTTAGGATATGTATCATTTGCAGCATCATTCTAGATAGCGTATAGTATTTCTCGTGAATCCAAAGATAATTTTGCAAATTCAACTAATAGTTAGAGATTAGTGCAACCAAACAAACAAGACTTACTACTTTATAACTCAGAGCCTCTCGATCAACAGTCGTACATGCGAGTACTCGGCCGACGCGACGAGGCAATCAATTAATATTTTCAACATTTCGCCTACTCGATCTAGTGACGGATTCAACGATGTTAACATTCTAAAAACCTCCACACCTACAATAATTACGAAAGCTTGGGAAGCGCAAAGCGAGTGATTCACACAGCTTGGAGATGGGCGACGGTGTGTGCAATGTGCACGCTGTGCGCACGGGCGATGATTGATGCGAGCTGGCCGCGCGTGGGGCTCGGGCCGGCGCTGGCGGCTCACTTAGCAGTCTTAGGATGCGTCTAATCATCCACTCATCATACAATCATCCGTCAAGTTAAAGAATGATCCCCTACATAATAGATAATATATCTATCTACACTTTATTTTAAACAAATAATTATCAAAATCCTTTTAGCCCTGATACCCTCGAGATTTGCCGATTCAGACATTAGTGGCAATATATGGGTACCGGCCAATGACAAATACATATTTTCTGACTATTATCCATAAACAAAGACTAAAGATTCCCATCTGCTGTGGTCTTGACAGAGTTTTTTTGCCTCTTCTACAATCGGTTAGGTCGCCATACACCATACGTCATAGTGTTGAATGAACTTTTGTATAAATCGTGAAATAACTTGTTATTTCGAATGATTAGGGCTAAGTAGCGGCCACTGCGTATGCCAACGTAATTATTAGGAATAGCTCGGTCGCTAATACCCGTTCATTCTGTCTTGGTCTGGCCTCGAGTAGGTAC
>DWEE01002930.1:0-11012 GCA_018245755.1 Parelbella macleannani
ATATCACTTGCTAACGGCGAAGTAAAACATCGTGAGGAAAGACGCACACCTTAGAATTTATAAAAAAAAAATCATGGTGTGTGAAGTCTGCCAACTCGCACTTGGCCAGCGTGGCAGACTATGGCCTTAACCCTGTCATTGTGAGAAGGGACGTGTATTCCAAGAGTGGAATGATAAATGGGTCGGTTATTATTATTATTATTATTATTACTCTGCATCTCCTGGGTTGAAATCTTGGCACGACCTGTTTACAATTGCGCGTTTTAAAATTAACCTTTAGTTTTTTCTGGAATCAATATTCATCGCGAGGAGGTGCCGCCGTATTTGCCAGTTGTCAACATTTATGAATGCTCCATTATAATTCTGCAAATGGTAAATTTTATGATAAAAATATACACGACATTCAATGTAATTGTCGGATTTTAAAACACATCGTTAAGGCTTTTGATAAGGTACAACAACCTATGTACATCTGACAACATCAATTAAACAAGAACCAAGACTCGGACACGCTTGTTAATTCTTACCGGTCATCTACGAGTATCTACGATACTTCCGTACACAGACAATATATGGATTAACATAGTTGTCTATTGCAAATAGATTTTCTACTAATATTATTGTTTTTCCTTACGCTAGGTCCCTAGTGGTATAGGTAGAGGATCCTCAGTATCAAAGATCTCCATGTTTATGGATATTTTTATTATTTATTGTTTAAAATTTGCCACAAATCCTAAATAATTGAAGTACACAATTTCAAATTTATCGCGACACGAAGAGCTCTAAACAGAGTTCGGCGAATTCTTAATCACGCTACAAAGTTGACGAATGCTAAACGTTACTTTGTAATCGTTACGATTGCAATAAGTTAGAGAACTTAACGAGAGTTTCGTATTTAAGACTCGTATGTTACTGTAACGAGGCGACTAAGAATTGTACAATAAGTGTGCTACGCAAGGTAGAGTGTTTTAAGCTGAACAATGTAGAGAATGGGGGATTTCGGCCGTTACGTTATTAATAAATTCTTATGACATAATATGGCAATAAATATTTTCAAAAAAAAAATAACATATTTTTACAAAACAATGAATTTTTTTATATTAAGCCCTCCAGCTAGGTGGAGTGAGGATATACCCAAAGTGGCTAGCAGTGGTTAGATGCGAAGAGCTGACGATCGAGCTCAGTGGCTTGCCATTGGAGAGGCTTATGTCCAGCAGTGGACGGGAGTAGGCTGATAATGATGATGAAAAGCGGAAAGATTGTTTATACTAAGTTTATAATTTTATACATCAATATAGATTAGAACGAAAATTACAGTTAACCATATTGTTATTTTCGCTACAAAACTTTGAACTCGAAATCACTTTGGTAAGTTTTAGTTGGGGGTAGTTTTGATTGGGCCAAGTTGTAAAACT
Organism: Parelbella macleannani; assembly: GCA_018245755.1. Classification (NCBI taxonomy): domain Eukaryota; kingdom Metazoa; phylum Arthropoda; class Insecta; order Lepidoptera; family Hesperiidae; genus Parelbella; species Parelbella macleannani. Next base: position 1,416 of record DWEE01002930.1, read on the forward strand.
AGAGCCAAAGAGAGCACAATGGGTTAGACGCTTATTCCTGATGAAACTGCCGAAGTCGGACTATTTTACTCAAGTTGTGGTCATATTACGGTCATCATACTAGGATGAGGATGCAATGGAAAAATTCATAATCAATGAAGGTTTTTACACATCTCTCGATGTTTCATTACACAAAGATGCTTAGTACTTTAAATTATAATTCCTTCTAAAATCTTTATTTAAAGCTAAAATGGAATTTTCCAATATGTATACATTTTATTATACTTAATAATATTTTATGTTTTACGCTATGTCTTAAGCTGTGTCCCATACGTCGGGTCGCCCCGTCGTGTTATCGCGGCCTCCGAGACGTAGCGAGCCCAAACCGCTTATTTCAACTTAAAACTTACACAGTGTAGTGTATTTCACGTATTAAGGACGTTACAACTCGCTAGGAAACAAAGTATTTGATATTACGAGACGCGTCGAAGTTTACTCATTACTTAGTCGTTGATGAAAACATAGATCAACGATTTCTTCTTTGGCTTCCATAGTTACAGCGTCTAAGTTCTTTCCCTGAAAGTTATCTGTGTACCTTTGTGATTTTGTAGGTCAATTATAATCGTAGTTACTGTTATAATGGTTGTGTGAGAGAGAGTTGTAAGAGAAAGTACGTTTTGAATTGATTACCATTATTATATACTAATAAAGGAGGGAAATAGACTGATAATTATGATGATGATGATACTAGTAATTAGGGATAGGAAAAAACTTGCATAGCTAATTAATTAATATCATATTTTGACCTTACAAATATGTTTTAAAAAAGAAATTTAAAGCAAGGCCACAAATACAAATGCAAAATAAAAAAATAATCCGACATAGATAAAAGGTGTTAGTCGGAGGCAGATTCTAAATTTAAAATTTGCACTTGCAAGTCAAAAAAAAAACTTCGGTTAACGAATACCTAATTAACAAACAAACAAATTTTTGTTTACCTATTGCCAATAAGAAGTCCATTTAACATTAAAAATTAGAAAAACTAAAGTTACTGGCAATTCATTTAATAAAATGAAATATATTTATTTTTATATAGTATTTTTGTTTTTGCTATAGTATAACAAATATTTACATGAATTGTAGTCAAACTGAGCTTATTTCACTTAAGTACGTATTAGTTGTGAATGGACCCATTTTTATTTTGAAAAAAAAAAAGTAAACGTAGCATCACGCCTGTAATCCCCGAAGGGGTAGGCAGACGAATGTAGTACACCATCATGTTTCACCAGTTACGTCTACGTCCCATGAAAGAGGTGGCGAGCTTATTGCCATACATCGGGCGCAGATCCAGACGCCAAGTCGCTACTTGAAACTAACTAACTAATCTGGGTAGATTTTTCCGTTTCATTCCAGTTTAGAAAACATATACAAAAAGCCATAAACAAGCCATAAAGCCATAAACAGTCACAATGCCAATGGTTTCGATTTGCCAAATTGAACAAATCAAATGTTTTGATTCCAAAATCTGACCAACGTTTGCTCGGCGGCAGCTAAGCATTGTCTACATCTCAATGGCAGTCGATAACAACATTGGTTCGAATACAAGCCTCGTCAGAAGTTACTTGCTGGCAGTAAACATAGTTCGATACGCTTCTTGTATTGTTGACTGTTTTGTTACCGTTTACGTAACAAAGCTAGCAGTTCACATACATCTCAGTTTCTTATTTCCGATCTAAATGTTAAAATTCAAATGACTCTTCATAAAGCATGCTAAGAAGCTATAATTCTAATGATGTAAATGACGGCCTCGTTGGTCGAGCGCTTGCAGGCGTGACTGCCGCTCGGGAGGTCCTGGGTTCAAATCCCGGAATCGATACGGATTTTTCTAATTTAGAATTTCTAGTAGGGACTAGGAGTCTGGATCCGTGCCTGGTGTATACCAATAGGCTCACCAACAATTCCATGGGACTTAAACGCAACTGGTGAAACGTGGAAGAGTATTATTCTCCTCTGCCTACCGTTTCACAGATTACAAGCGAAAGCTTATGGTATGTAAATCAACGAAATTATCTCGGTTAAAGTCACAGACAGGCACTTAAAGCAGAGTAATAAAGTAAGCAGAGCTTGTACTAAGATAACACTTAATGAACGCAATGAACATATGTATGCGCAGATAAGTTACTACCAGGGCAAAGCAAATCCTCACGCACAAGAGTCCGTTTGCCCTGGAAAGAAATCGAAACCATAATGATCAGCCCCATAAAGACAGGATCATTAAATAGTTGACAACTATGGTAGTAATAATTATTAGAATTTATTCGGAAGATGTGGGATTTCGTTATTATTAGGATTAAAGGAAGTGTGACACTGATTAAAGGAAGTGTGACACATGTGACAGCTGTCATAAATCTATTTGAGACGTATGAAACTTGCTAACCCACAGTTACGAAACGTGATCCGTGAACCGACTCCATTCATTCATTCATTCGTTTATTCTAGTGACAGACCTATAAACAGAAAAGGTGTATGTTTTTAGGATTACAATGAAGATGTTGATGATGAAGATGATAATGGTGACGACAATGAACGATAGGTAGTCGTGGTGGCATTCAGTAAATCTATAGCTTGTGAAGCGTTCTCTATTAATATCTTTCGACACTTAAACAATTCTCTTTCGAGGAAGGAAGTCTATTGGATATTTTACCTTTCATTTTGCTTCCGAGGTTTACCGAGACGCTTGCAGCAATGTAGCAGGATCCTTTGCATTAGTTTACAAGAAAAGTAAGAAGCAAAAGGAAATGCAACAGGAGCGGAGCGATATTAAACGCGATATACATTTTAAAATGCTGCTCTCAAATAGTCATGATGCGACAAGTCGAGGACAGGGCGCGTTGGCGCTCACTGGGGGAGACCTATGTCCAGCAGTGGACTGAAATAGGCTGATGACGATAATGATGATAGTCATGATACATACAAGTCGTTGATATCGTATTTTTATATCAGGAAAGGTAGCGAAGCTAATTGAAGAGAAGGAAAATTGAATCAAATTTAATTTTATTATTATAAATTTTAATCGTGGTCTTAACCCTTCTCATTTTGAAAAGAGACTCGTGTACAAGAGCGAAGTAATATAAGGGCTGATGTTGATGATAAAGGCAATGACGTTGATGAAATTTAAAACAGCCTGACATACTGTATTATATGCCTTACAATTGTACTATCATAAATATTAGTTCTTGGTTTACATATTCAAGCGACTTTACGGCAAAGCGAAATGAGCCGAAGATAAAACATATAATTGGTATTTTAACACAAAACTTTCGGTCAATTATGAAAACGGCAAGTGCGCTAACAATTATGTCCAGCCGTCGTTATCACCGCAACCAAATTAAAATCCTCAAAACGGATTCAATTTGCCATTAAGCACCAAATACGAACGCTTTGTCGGTTTCCCGTGAACCGCTGTGTTGCCTATAGACAGGACGATTATAATAATTGAATTTTGCATCATATTAACGGGATAATGAGTTGCTATTGTCGGGTGTCCCGTTGCCGGTTCGTTTGTGTTGAATGATGTGCTTGTTTAAAATATCGGTTTTCAATAAATATGACACGCTTTTGAAAACAATTGCGAATATTTATACATTTAATTCGTGTGCCATTATGTTAAACAAGATTGTTTTATATGAAATCCTTAATCATTTTGAATTATTGAAGATAAGAGTGAATAGGCACTTTCTAGGCGAGCGTGTAACATCCTAGGTTACATATCGGTTTCCAGCAGGTGAGATCAGAGCCAAGCGAGCCTATATCTACACTTAAAAAAGTAAAGTATAGACTGTCTCCTTTTCACTACCCATCTGAGATGTTAAATTGTTATCAGAGGATGATCAGGGGCTTATTGGCTAATGAAGAAGGAACCTGAAGGAACGTGACCGCGGAAAGAGTAAACCAATTGGATGATAAACGATAGAGTAAGCTATCTGTTGAGATTTTTTTATTGTATAATATACTTATATTATTTGTGGGGGCGTACTCTGCCTACCCCTTCGGAGATTACAGGCGTGATGTTCCTTTCTTTTTATACTTATATTAGACCGCGGTCACGGCTGCTAAAAAGTGTGAATGCGTCCTAAAACGGAAAATGCCTGTCTTAGAAACAGTTCATTGATGCTTAAGAGACCTAGGTCGTTTTAATACTATAAGATACTATATATATGTATTATGAAAAGCGTGATGAATATGGAGGTGGCGTGCTCTCTGTCTATCCCTTTAGTGACTTTGCGTGAAGATATATTTGTATGTGTGTACTATGAATGAAAGAATGAGAAGCTTATCTTCCGTATTTTAAAATGCCATCACATTGTTATACATAAACTTCAGTAACAACTTTATGACTCCGCACATGCCGTTCTGCGCGAATGTCATTTGAAAGAGCATTAAGTAAAACTTTACGAATGTCATACTTTTTCTAATTCCGCCCGCGACAGTTACGCACGAGCCCGCCCACGGTACAGTCACGTAGAATATTACCGGGTGATACGTCTCCGGCCTAATTCCAGTGCCGCTCACCTGTTGTACACATCCGTGAATCTGTACACGCAATAATTAACCGGAACGCGAACCATCGATTTGGAATAAGATCGAAAATTGCTTGCATTCCGCCACGTACAGACAACTTCTGAATGCTCGTATTGTTTGAACGGTTTTGTTTAACGTGTCATACGCTGTTATTGCCTCATATGACGTACAGAGAGTAATAAAACTTAGCTTTGAGTACTTTTAATTAATTGTGTGCTGTCAGTGTTTTGAATTGGAATTCAAAAGTTTAAGTCATCGTGGAGATTAAATACGACAATAAATTACTTTATAAGTTTTATAATAATTTAGACTGCCTCTTTGATCGAGTGGTTGCAAGTTTGACTGACGATTGGGAAGTCCTGGGTTCAAATCCCGGGTCGGTTTCTATTGGATTATTCTAATTTAGAATTTCTAATAGTGACTCGGAGTGTGGATCTATGCCCGGTGTATGGCAATAGGTTCACTACCCATTCCATGGGACGCAAACGTAACTGGCGAAACGTCGGAATGTACTAAACTCCTCTGCCTACCCCTTCGGGAGTACATGCTTATTGTTACGTTTATAATAATTTAGATATCTTCAATATACAGAAAAAATGACTGACATTCGGATTTACGAAACGAATTGATATATCATGGGTGAATAGTAAAATCGTAGACTTCAATTAGGTAGGTGTCTTGGTAAAATTTTAAATACCTGTAGTAGACGAGAGTGTATGTCGACTTTGATGAAAGAAGATTAGACCAAAGAAGTAGCCGATTTAAATTCATAGCTTCTTCATACACTTATAGGAATTGTTGACATTTTCTTTTTAGTTTGACTGTCTCGTTGCCTTACTGGTTGCAAGCTCGACTGCTGCGCGAGACGTCCTGGGATTGATCCAGAACGGCTATTGTTGGGTTTCTAATTTTAAATTCCTGGTTATACCTAGGTATGTGAATTTGTGGCCGGCGTATGGCAGTAGACTCATTTTCTATTCCATAGTGGGACGCATATTATGATGACTAGTAAAACGGAGAAATGTACTACACTCTTTGGTATCTCTCTTCGGAAACTTACAGGCGTAATATTCTGTTGTGAGTATTATTTTTAGTTTATTTAGTGACATTGACATTGAAATTGATATATAACTCGTGAAACCGTAGGGTATACTATACTCCTCTGCCAACGCCTTCGGGGATTACAGGCGTGATGTTACGTTTTCTATTTAGTGATATATAGGTACATGATAGGTTACGAACTAAAGTTAATCGTGTGTAATTAAGCTGTTAAGTGTAAGCTGACGACAGAATAAACAAGTATTAATCATTTTAACATCAGCGTATCGCGATATAACAGGTAACAAATACATTTATAACATCGGTTAATGTGACGTGAAATAATTTACAAGCGAACGCCTGATAAAATAAATTAGCAACAGATATGCGATTCGCGGCGCGGCGGGAATATCATCAGGGGCATTTAAAATTCGATATTCTCAAAAATAACTTCTGAGTATAATCGATAGATCTATTACTTTTTTTTACAGTAAAATTGTCAGTATAATTAGTATGGTTATATAATAATATACGCAAAGTGGCTGGCAGTCGTTGGATGCGTAGATCTGAAGATCGAGCTCAGTGGCGTGCTAGCGGAGAGGCATATGTCCAGCGGTGGACGATGACAGGCTGATAGTGTTTGGATCATTATATTATGTAGTTAATGAATCGGTTACTTTAACAGAGTCTCTGTATATTTTCAGATAGAATTGCTGTTTGTGAAAAGTCTTAAGACATTTCTTATTTGTCTAATCGTGAAGTTGCCTGCACCTAATTAATATTGTCAATGTCAGACATTATAATATGCGGTCCAACAGTAGGAATGCAGATATATTGCAGACTAGTTTGGATAAAACAATTGCAAAACATAAAATATTTGCATTAACGTAACTTCCGAAAGGCTTAAATACGGTTTACAACGGGAAGGTGAGAAGTACAATGGATCAAGACTTAGCGCGTGTTCTGAAGGATATGCAATGGGACTGAAATTAAGAGTTATCTGACGAATGACGCACTATATTATAGTTTAATATGTGTATTAATTATATATGCCTGACTGCATAGTTGGTCGAGTGGTTGCAAGAACGACTGCCGACCGGAAGGCCCTGGATTCAAATCCCGGGTCGGGTACTATTGGATTTTTCTAATTTAGAATTTCTAGTAGTTACTCGGAGTCTGGAATTGTGCCCGGTGTATGGCAATAGGCTCACCACCTATTCCATGGGACTTAAACATAACTGGTGAAATGTGGGAGTGTACTACACTCCTCTGCCTACCCCTTCGGGGATTACAGGCGTGTGTTACGTTACGGTTTTTTAGGTTGTATTAAATGTAAGTTGTTATCGAGGGTATTTTTTATCAATAATATTTATTGCATAACGAGTTTAAAATAATCTTCAAGTCTGTACAATAATCTGCTTTTGATTAGGTCAATAGGGTTATCTATACAGCGACGATCCGGAACATTTATAATATATACATATGTGTTTATAACTGTTAACATTATAAAACTTGTAAATTTTATTGAAGGACTTTGTCTATTATAATTTGGTACCTTCATCATACATATCTAAATAACATCATACATAGCCGAGGACAGGGCGCGATGGCGCTCATTGGGGTGGCCTATGTCCAGCAGTGGACTGAGATAGGCTGATGATGTGTGATGATGATGATGAGGCCTAAGGCCCACTTATATTAAAATATCACACAAATACCACATATCAAAACTAATTTATTTACTTCAAAAATGTTGTGTTTAGCATAGAACAAAATAAATTGTAGCTTGTTTAGATGTAATTCATGTCACAGAAGAAGTGAAACTGTAAATAATAAAGATAAATGTTATGATTTTTTGCAAATTCTTTTTGCGAAACTGAAAGGGTGATTTACATGATATGAAATGTATGTCTTCTGAACACCAGTATTTTTGTTAATAAATGTAGTCCTAGCTTACTAATTGAAAACTATTAATAAAAATAAGTTGACTGGGTGTATTGAAAGAACATTGGTTTTTCGTGCGACTAATATAGCATGAAGTATAACTTTTAGGCTCCATTTTACCTTCATTCCAAGGTTGCTATAGTGCCCACACCCAGGGATTTTGAGATTTAAAAAGGGTTGTAGCGAATATCTCTTAATTTGTTTTCTTGTAACATCCGAATTAAAGTTACATATCTTTTGTCTACTTTGTCTAATCTTAGAGATACTGATGAGTTATCATATAAATGCACTATCATAATGAATTATGTATATGAATTTAATGATAACAACTATAATCAGTTTAATTTTAAAATGGTAGAAGATAACATTTTTCAACGTAAATAAGGTAGGTGATGAAATATATTCCTGAGTTTAATTCAGTAAATTATATTTTTACTTCTGTCTAGTAGTGAGATGCAAACGCTAATAATGTAGGTGTAAATACTTCTATAGCTGAACAGTAATTGTTGCTAATGGTGAGGTCGGCTAATAGATGTTGGTCCAGCAGGGACAAATTAATATTAATGGAGGATGGATGGCCTATACCAATATAGAAGGAATCCTGAGAATACAATCTGTGAATCATTTTAGTTTTGGTGTTGAGCTATTGTTCATCAAGTTAGTGAGTGGACTTAGGACTATGGTTGCCGTGCCTCTAGGCCCTCTTCTGGCAATGCCCTTCACACACTCTAAGATGAAATATGTGAGAACTAGTTATATCTCACAACTAGCAATGAATTTTAGATCATCAACTTTGTGACATTGTTCAGATCAGCACTGTTAATGTAAGGCTTATTTCCATACTGGAACTTACTAACTTTTAAAGCAATAAATTTTATACAAAGTATTCTATATCACCCAATTATTTGCCAACCAAAGTAATGAAATGTCTTTCCTACAAATGACATTTTAAATTTTAAATTTTATTCAGTTGCTGTAACTATTTCTTCACCATTTCTATAATCCCTTTTCATAATACCAACTGCCACAATTATTTTTTAGCACTCTCACTCACACTCTGTTTAATACTATAATTTTTTATTTTGTTTCAAAACAAAAATCATGTCTCATCTGAGACGGGTAACACTTACTACACATGAATACTAGTTACCCATTTGAAAGGCTGTTTCAAATATTATTTAATAAAATACATCATATTGCAAATTATTTAAAATGTTTGACTCTATTAATATGTGCAAACAGAAATATATTTATATTCTAATGGACTCGCCCCTCTATTGCATAGTGAAATGAATGTGATTCATAGTAGTGTATTATACTTCTCTGTCTACCCCCTTGCGCCAATACAGGCGTGATGTTATGTTATATGTATTTAATACGTATATTGTTTCACAGTACAATTGGTTTATGACAGAAACTGGCAACAAAAATCAGTTCCAAAACGCTGTGACGTACAGAATCAATGGGGATCAGTGGGTCGGAGCAAGGCAGCCTGATGTTTGTTACGCATACAGGACGGTATAGTTTTAACAATGTGAAGTTTTGGATATATGTCAATATTTTGCTTACCAGAAATCTTAAGTTACCTAATGGTGGTTTAGCATACGGAATTTTCTTAAAATTGTAAACATTTCCAGTTTCCTTTTTTTCAACGTATCCACAAATTGGTCCGTCGTCCGTTACAACAACACATTTACACTCGTCGGTAATAGTATCCATATTCACAATTATAATTTTGCCGTCCATTTAGTCATATCAACAAATAATTGGTAGAGTACGGGTTTTACTTAATTATAATCTTGTATAAAGTTGTCAAGAGAAAATGTTTTCAATTGTAGCACTAATTTATGGGTGTTATAAATTATAAGTAAGTACACGTCCCTGTTGGTCGTAGTTTATAATCACGAAAGTGTTATCTGAACACAATTAACAAAATTTATAAAATATTTTTACATTATTGTGCGTTCTTTTAGCACTAAGGGAATTATTATATTGATGGACACCGTATACACAATTATGCTTAACTGCCAGAGTGACACTGACAAGTGACATAGG
>DWEE01002931.1:0-11012 GCA_018245755.1 Parelbella macleannani
GAACAGGAAAACTTAGATCAGTGTCGAGAAGAATACCTATAGCCCAATGACGTAATTGAACGAACTTGCGGTTATTTATATACATAACGCGTATGCAGCCGCGGATAAAAGCTAGTCCAAAACAAAATCGTCGACTCGATTGCATATTTTTTGATTTGTGAATAAATTTAGAGCCGGATCGTGTGCAATGAAATGTCCATAAAGAAATCCTCAGTAAGGATGTACGTGTTACGAAATATACTGCTTGAATCAGAAATTTAAAATGTTCACGGTGTTAATATAAATTGGCTTGCATTTTCCAAGTTACGAGCGAGCCGGTTCCACTACTACACCTCACAATTAACGAACAACTGAATTGAAATTATTGTTTCAGCTTAAGGGCTATCGCACACATGCTACTTCGACGTATTTATTTCTTAGGCGCAGACGTCACTGCTGTTTATTCTTTAAAAAACAGTCAGCAGTGCTTCAATACGTGTTTGTGCGACCTGCTTTAGAATTTCTATATCAATTTCGATAAAAATATCTGTTCTATGGCTAAAGAATTAACGTATAGCAATGGGGGCTGAGGGTCCTGGAGAAACTTATAAAATAATACCACATTTCTCCCATGGTACCAATAAACCTTTTGAAGTTTTCGACCCGAAAACGAAAAAAGTTAATCATTGGCCAAAAGTTTCTACAAAACGACTGAATAAACTGAATGACGTAACAGTAGAACAATCAGGAAAAACTGCAAAAAATGGTATAATTACATCAGAGTCAATTGCATCGAGTTTAAACTGAATTATGCATCGTGTTATCAGTTTATATTTTAACATCTAGGTGTCTGGCAAACAGAGAAAGTAATATAGTAAATAGAAAGTCACTCAGCACTCAAATACGTCATTTAGTTAGTAAGCCTGAACGTGAAGTTGTATCCATGGGGGTGGCATAGTCACTTTGTGACAAAACTCCTTTAAATTAAGAATAAAAAAAAAACTCATAAAAAATTACATGTTGTTCTATTATCTATAGCTAATTAATTATAAGTTCATAAGTATTTTATAGATAGTTTATTAAAACATATCATTTCTTGTTAGTTACGTAGGTCTATTTTTCATAGTAATGTTATAATTAAATTTATAATAATATCAATTCATAAATAGTAAGTATGTATTGTAAAGTACTTACCTATTAAACATTACGTAGCATTTTGTGATGCAAATAAAACTCTAGTGCAGATTGTAATCCTTTTAATGATCATTGAAACTTTTAACGCGAGTGCAGTATCCACATGAAAAATCATTTGACGAAGAATAGTTTAAAATACCTGCTCTCCTCTCGTTTAAATATTAAATTCAAACAAAGTAAAAGCATTCTCTGATGTAAATAATGCAAACTCGCTTCTCCATTATTCAAAATAGAGAAACTTTTTATAGTTTGTTAAAATTTACTTCAGTTTCTTCGCAGACAGGGTGCATTCTAACGATATTTCTTTATTGTTCTGTTTTTATTTAGATTTAATACACATTTGCTTTGGCACACTATCGTTTAGCTTGTTAATTTCACATTGATGTTCAAATTCTCATACACGTTTATATTACAGTTATGTATCTCTTTTTAGCGTCTGTAATTAACCGAAAAAAATTGACTGCTAATAGTACCGATACATGGGAAGACCCGTGAAAATCTATTTTTCACAAGCAATACTTGAAATGTGTCTTCACTTCACGAATAAGTATATACAATAGACTCAGCTGGTCTTGAGCAGCAGGCCTTAAACTGTTTCATGTAAAATACATAATAAATATGTACCTAAGCTTTATCTCTAACATGTGTAAAATAATAACAAATAATGAATATAGTCATTAGCGGTGCTCAACATACATATGTCATGGTCATCTCCGAATGTGGCAACACTACCAGAGCTGCGGGTGTGTTGCGAGCGTTCAAGAAAAGAAATGCAATTTCTCAGAAGCCACATGATGCAGCGCACTGAGGAAACCTTGAAGGAGACCTCGTTATAGAACTTGCACGTTCGTACCGGTAACGAGTACACAGATGAATACAACTAGTTTGTTCTATTAAATTACAACAACGATACCATAGCCACTTCGTTGTAACAAACGACCTAAACATTGCGTCGGAACACACGTAAAATAGACTTAGCATGAAACAAACTGCATGAATATTGGGTACTTCAGTTGTCACGAGGAATGTTTACACAGGATAATCTACCATACGTATTTTCGGCCTTATTGCTATATGTATAGAAGTGTTTATAAAGTAACATTCGAGCCATTTGGAAGGCGTTATGACTTGTCAGTGCTTTACTGACGACAGTGCAAAAGTGACGGCTCGTCTCAGCGCGGCGGGTGAAGACCTTTTGAATTACACTGATGTGCCGCTACCTGTTGGTGTGTAACAGATTTGGGAATCGTACGTAAGACGTAACATCAGGCCTATAATCCCCCAAGGGGTAGACAGAGGAGTTTAGTATACTCCCAACTTTCACCAGTTACGTCTAAGCCCCATGGAATAGATGGTGAGCCCATTGTCATACTAGAAATTCTAAATTAGAAAAATCTAATAGCACTCGACCCAGGATTTGAACCCAGGACCTCCCGATCGGCGGTCGCGCTTGCGACCACTCGACCTACGAGGCAGTCATTTGATTTGGAGATCGTATTTGTGTTAAAGCACAATGATTTCTTTTTTCTTGTGTCGCATGCCATCGTCAACCAAAAATTAATAGTTATGTCTTGCGCTGCATAAAAATAATCAACACTGACTTCAAAACTATCCTTTTTAAAGTGTTTTGTTTTTTATCAAACTTTTATTGACAAAAAATCCGATTTTCTATATATCGCAAGACCTAGAGTATCAGCTGCAAGCAGTAGTAAAAGCTGCACATGAACATCATTCTAAGTAAAATCACCTAAGTTTTTCAAACGTGTTACAATTCCACTAAAAATCTTTCGACAACTCAATAAGTCTAATAACTTCGTTCTTGCTGGATCAAAAGCAATCTGGGAGTGAACGCGAAAGGAGAGGAGTCAATTTAACCGACGGAAATTGCTTCATTCACCGTTTATAGTGACGAAACAGCCTAACTGTCGGGACCTGCTCCCTGTTTTATGAAACATTTACATTCTAAGATTTGTGCCGATTATACTAATACACACTTTACAAAATATGCCACGAAGTAATACTAAATGTATATTTATCGTCATGTATGAATATTATAAAGTTTTATAATATTATTTTAACTAAATATATAATAACGTATGTAGGTACATAAGTTACGTTTCATAACAAGTATCATAGCCTATACCGATTTGCGGATACAATTGTACTTCCCAAATTCGTATGTTATTATCATTTCTTTAATATAGGTATTAGAATATTTATAACCTTTTTACTTATTATAATTTTATTATGTGTAGGTATAACCGGCTGCACTCGTAACTGGTACGGGAGATGGTGCGCGTAAAAATCACGCTGCGATATTGATACGCTGAGGCCAGCCAAAACGAAAAAAGAACTTTCAATTTGTTTCAGAATATATGCCGACCGCGTCTCACATGTCAAGCGATTTTAATCATATTTCAGTAGCGGACCACTTTTTCTGCATACCTACGTTGTCACTAATCAGCTAAATAAACACCGGCTCCGTTTTTTCACTCGAGCAGTGACAGATCCCGATTGTACGGCAGTCCGCCGCGCTCGCTGTGCAAATATACATTAGCTATTATTGGATTTATACAAATAATGCCACTTCACATGAATTTAGGTACAGTCCAGTTCTGTATCTTAAATAAATACAGTGTCTATAAAAATCTTATAACTAGTCAGCTAAAAATCTTTTGATGAATCTTTACAGATCATAATACAATAAGTCACGCCGCATCGCTGGCCGCGTATTTATTGCTGTTATTTATTTAAAACAATTTTAACGTAATTGTAGCTTTAGACGACATTTACTGAACATTATTTTACTGTTACTAAATGAACTAGTTCAGAAGTGTGTTAAAGAAAATAGAATTTATTTCTATGACAATCTGTGTTTTAAGTACAATCGAAACGTCTGTGAGGACAAAAAAGTGTAAAGAAGACTGATGAAAATGTAATTAAAACTGTTTTAGCATTACGCAGTTATGTCGCAGACAAATATTGGCCAGCGTGATAAAGACCACCAACAACTAATCCACACCAAAAGGAGTAGAGTATCGGAAAAGTATCTATAATGCTTTCTTGCGACCACCATAATAAAGGCCTAAGCCGTAGAGCCACAAATCTAAAGAAGCTTCCCCAAAAAAACGTGAAAGCGAATCCGCGGTTTCAACAAATAGTTTATAGAGGAACATCATCGGGTATTAGACCATCGAAGTTCGCCATAACCCTTAGTGGTCCCTCTTGCTAAGAAAGGAATTTATGACCGATTTTTCCGCTAAAAAAAATTTCATTTACTTCGGTTCCTATGAAGTTTTCATTTTCTAGTGACCTCAATAATGCACACAATTTTGAGACAAAAACTGCTTACATTTAGAACACGATGCACGAAATCTATTTAGATAATATTCTTTATAACTCCCATTAAATCCTTAAAAAGATTGCAATTATTTATCCGGAAGCTAGCCATGTGTCGAAAGTTCATCATCATGACTGTGTCCAGAGCTTGACATAGGTCGCCCTTAATAAGCGCAATCGTATCCTGTCCTCGGCTTGTCGCGTTTTACTTCAACCAGTGTTTCATCGTCTCCACGGTCATAATTTCAAAGAATATGACGTCATACGTATAAATCGTTATGCTTTATTAATTCCTAAAAAAACAGAAGGCTTATGTACTGTCAGTAGATGAAGTTAGCAGTTAGAAGTCAATCGGTGACGAATCCACGTCTAACTTACAGCAAGAAAGTATCTGCATATTAACCGATGACACTTATGCCGTGCCTACATGGCATATCTCTCCGATATCTCTGCATAGATCCGAGGTTAAAAGTTCGTCGGAACTAAAGGCATTGTCTCCTTCCGTCAGAAATCAGGCTAAGTACCTTTTGTGACTGCCGCGGAAGAAGAATAGTTAATTTATCATATATATGCCAGTGTAGCTAAAGTGATTATTCACAGAGTATCTTCACAAAATGTAGAAGTGATATACTGTAAATAACTTACATATATTTACTACCTATTTCGAGTCATGAACAACAATTACGAAAATAAACTTCCATAACGCTGATAAGCGATATTAAGTAGACTGTTATGCTCAACAAGCGATTTAAAGAATTACCATTCTAACTCGCGTAGATTACATCATAATAAATAGTATTTGTGAAAGATGGACATTTTGTTAATTGCAGTAATGATATTTAATTCTAAGTTTCCAAAATTATCTCTAGTATCATAGTGACGCTTGGAGGTGTAATATGAATGCAGATTGTAAGTAATCTGGAAAGTATATCAACAGGAGAGATGGGCCGCTGCTGGATCGGTCGTAATTTTTTGCGAACACTTTCGCGTATAGGACGTTAGTGTGTCAGTACTACAATGTATTATTGCTAGCAAAAGTAATTAAAGCTTAAAGTTGACCGACCCGGTGTTCTACAATAACAATTAGTGAGAGCGGAGAGCCGTGATAATTCTTCTATGATAATAAATACTATAGCATCGTATACAGGTTAAGGATCCCACATTCGGCAGTCGGGCACCGACTGCGGCCATTTTGAATAATTCCTCCATCGTCTCTAATATGTGATAGCCATAACAATCGCGAAAAAATTTTCGCTGTGTAATAATTACATTTGCACACTGAAAATTTATAACTTGAGGCGATAAATTTCAACACTTAGCACCCAAGTTTAAGTCCCGCGCACACTTTAATCTAATTCTAATTAATTTAACAAGTTAACGCAATTAGCCCCGCCTCCAGTGACCGCGGGCGTAATGGATGTAAAGTGAGATTATTTTTAATATTAGCTGAGCTTTCCTTTAATAAGCGCTAGAACAGCAGCAATAACAATATGGCCGCCCGTTACACTTGTATGAAACTTTTAATCAGCACTTATCGCCACGCTGCCGGCGAATGTGAAAAACTTTATTAAAACTTTTTATGTGATGTAATAAAAACACTACGTATTTTTGCGAATGAAATGACCCTTCAATTACATTTCGTGCTTCAATTTTCTTCAAACAATCACAGTCTACGTATGTACATATTATTCAAACTTAACATACTGTATTATAAAAATACTGTATTGTTGCATAATATGTCATAAAATCAATTCAAATATAATTTACTTAAGAAACATTTTTAATGACAAATTCAAAATAACACTTAATTACTTATTTACCCGGCCTACAGCTAAAAATCGTTTGTTCCCACACGCGTCAATACTTACGGCGAACGGACAGCTGCATATGTACGTAGTAGCAACGAACTACCCTCTGATTTGCGAAATTATATTACCCACTAAAATATCAAAACCCAAACTGAAATCCTGCTTTTTAAATGAATATACGCCTGCATTAGATCATACAACTCAGCAATTTTCTTTTGTCAATATAACTGATGAAACGCAGGAATACACCACACTCCTTCTCTCCCTTCTAGGATTAAAGGCGTTATTACAATTTCTTTAGGTTTTTAAGTATTCACGGGCTCTCAACTAAATAATTAAATGTCTTTGGCATACTGAGACTAATAATATTACTTCTATTTTATTCACAGATGTCTGGACAAAGGTAAAAAGGCTTACTGAGCAGAAGTCATCAAAGCGCCCTGTTTTACAAAAGCGCATCAGTTCTGGCTTCGATAGTTCATTAACGTATTCCTAATTAGAAGCGTTATAGTGCAGTTTCAACGAGCATGTTCGACAACCTTGCGACCGTTTCAAAAATGTACCCCGAGTGATTGGGGAAGACCGCCAACTGGCACCGCGCCGCCAGTACCGGCCAACTGCACGGCAAAACATGTTTCAATGAGCCCCCGGTCCAATTAACTCCATTCATATTTCTACATACTGACCACATTTTTTATGAAATTATCAAGCCTTCTATGTTCTGATTGTAATATATTAAAATTAAAATCTTCAGAATGAACTTTCAGTAGGAATCAAATGGCTACGATTACAATTACTAGAAATATGAATAAAAAGAATACGATACTCTACAATTTATATGGCAACCTGTATGTTGTCGTTGTCTGATAGTGATGACTTACCAATATGTCAGTACGAGAGTTAGGAGTAAGGAAGTTCGGCATCGGTCAACGGAGCCCACCAGGACGGGTCCAGCAGACTATCAAACCGGGTGTAACCGCAGCCTATAAGAGTCTGCCCCAATAATGTACTAACTCCTACTATTATATACTCTACCACCGTGTAGTTGCTGTTAGCAGGTATTCAATTTGAATTCATTTTACAATCTTCCATAATTACTTTCTCGCTGATTATAGAGAATTCCTATACAAATTAATGCGTACGTTTTGTTTACATCATATCTCGAAAAGCGTAATGACTCGTTTGAGCACACGGTCCAATTAGCACCATTTATATGCTTTGACGAAACTTTGCAGGAAGTCTTTCTCAAATCATTACACTTTCTGCTCACTGTCGGAGCGAAAATGCTGAAATGAATCGATGTTGCTGATTCTCAGAATTATTAAAGGATATGAAGCCAGTTCGAAGTAAGGCACTATTTATATCTACATCTAAACAAATTGTATCTACGCATTGCAAAGACCTTGTTGTATATTATACATATATAAGACCAAGGGTTCTTATAAAGTCCCCAAAAATTTCCAACTAATATGACATGATGTAGATAAAATCCTAATATTTTATTTCAGCAACACCAAGACATACAAATTCAAGTAACTGTGTAAAATCTCTTACAAAGATCATTTACTGTAACATACTTTGACATTATTAAGGTGTAACTCGATAATGTATAACTGTTTAAAACTTGTACAGAAATTATGATGTTAGTAATTTATGCAACGCACAACTTCAGGCAACCCAAACACGGTGAGAGGAATTACGTAGATTTTTGTGTCGAGCAATTTTCTTGACACATTTTTGAAATGGGCCAAACTAGGTTATATTCTTCTGTAGCTCTCATCACATGTACACGTTGCTTCAAGGGGAACGGAAGGTAAAAAATATTTTATGCCGAAAAAATGAAATTGTCATATTAATTCATTGACGGCCTCGTTGGTCGAGTGGTTGCAAGCGCGACTGCCGATCGAAAGGTCCTGGATTAAAATCCCGGGTCGGATGCTATTAGATTTTTCTAATTTAGAATTTTCAGTAGTGACCCGGAGTCTGGAATTGTGCCCGGTTTACAACAATAAGCTCGCCACTCATTCCATGGGACTTAACGTAACTGGTGAAATTTGGGAGTGTACTACACTCCTCTGCTTACCCCTTCAGGGATTTCAGACATGATGTTACGTCATATAAATTCACCTTATTTAGGTGTTAAATATTATAGAATTTTTTTTGAGTTAAATGACAGTTAAAGTCATACAAATCGGTGGCGCTGCAATAATAACAACTTGTAACTACAAATGAAAAAGTACAGTTGCAATTAAACTTTTATTTACTTCAACAATAGCCCCACTGTGGCATTAATTATTTAATTGCACTTCCGTGCATTTCATAAACGCTTTCAATTACTTCGAAAATTATTGAAACGCGGTGTTGAACGGTGACAACTCCATTAGTACTGCGAGCGTTGAACTCAGTTTGATTATAAATTATCGTTTGTTTGTAGCGACATATCAATTTATTTCATAACATAACATACATTGTATAAGTCCTTCGCATTTCGCTAAACTTTAAAATCCCTTTTCGGTCTCAGGCGTAAATAAAATCCTTTTTCAACTCAAAAATTTCGTCCAGTATTCACCTAGCAAGATAATAAGCAATTGTTAAAAAAATTGTAAGTAGATATATTGGTATTTAAATTGTAAATGGTAAAAGTCCAAGCAAATTATTTAATTTTTTTTAATAAATTAAAGTTAAAACTCTCACTAATCACGTTATAGTAATCAAACGCGTAATTACGAAACATCACGTCTGTAATCCCCGAAGGGGTAGGCAGAGGGATATAATACACCCCCACGCTTCACCAGTTACGTATAAGTCCCAGGGAATAGGTGGTGAGCCTATGGCCATACACCGTGCACTGATCCAGACTCCGAGTCACTACAACAAATTCTAAATTATAAAATCCAATAGTACCCGACCCGGGATTTGAACCCGGGACCGCCCGATCGGCCGTCGCGCTTGCAACCGCTCGACCAACAAGGCAGTCAAAAGCGTGATAATATAATATAATTTTTCTGACGATGATTCACAATAGATCGCCTTCTCGAGACCAGATCTACAGATCGACGAGCGATTGCACAAGGCGAGACCAGAGGAAAAATGGGATGCCAAAATCTGTACGCCGTAATTAAATGCACGAATTGCGATTCAAATCATAATGCGTTGCCAATAGATAACTTTTGAAGTTATGATAAATCTGTATGCATTGTATTTGGCATAGTAAGTTACTGATTCAATTAATATTAAAAACAGAACCACCTCGGATCTGTAAAGCTAGAGATATCTGGCATTCCGTCCTCTGCACACCCCGTAAGAGTGTGTACCCCGTAAGTGTGACGATATAAAACTATTTTTTTAGGGATATTAAAAGCAAATGTTTGTATTGTTTATATAACATCCAAAATACCCATATCGAAGCCACTTTTTGCAAAGTAAACACAAGAAAAGAATTAATTTCACTTTTATAACAACACATAGATGGAATTACCAAAGCTTTTAACCTAAATACATAGCGAGCTTGACTGAAAAGTAATATTTTTATAAACTTTAGATAAATACAATTTCCATTTTAATTGTAAGTGTACAAAGATAACATTCATTTCAATACTAATTCCTAACTGACTTTTGTCACCGTGTACGAGTATACGAGTCATCATTGGCGACTTTAAGACTACTTAATAATTAATATACTACGTCGTTTAATATATATTATAGTATTATATAGCTTGGTTGGATGCGAAGAGCTGAAGATCGAGCTCAGTGGCGTGCTATTGGAGACGCCTATGTCCTGCAATGGACAGGACTAGGGTGATGATGATGATGATAGCTTATATAACAATGTTATATATTTAGACAAGTCATACACATTCTCATCTAACCCCAAAGGTTATATTACAGAAATAAGACACCAGATAAATTTACTATACATATGTATTTTTAAATAAATATTCAAAAAGATAATTTACACGAAAATTCACATACACATTCGCATCACACCTACCTCACCCCACTCACCGCAAAAATATTCATAGACTCGATCCCACTACCTTCGTATGTATGTTTAAATCTGACAAAAACAGCAACATTACAACAAATGTCATGGATACCAATTTTCGTATATAAGTCCGTCAAAAATTGTAGATCTCGGACATCTACTTCACTTATAAACTAACATTCTATACGTTATGTGTGTTCAGAATTTCTAAGTTAACGTTTGTGATTCATCCAAATTATTTAAACCTTATTGGATTCTGAAGTAGAAACAAACATCTAGAGACGTCTCTGCACACGACCATCTGATACAACTAATAGCACCTTGCGATATAGGAACTAGACTGTTCATAAACTACACTTGTACCTACACATAATATTTTACACCATAGAGCAAACCCTTGTGCTCACCGCACAAATTTTTATTCCAGATGGGAATTTAACCCACTTCCAGCGATTTAGCAGCCAGGCTCACTAACCACCAAACCAATCGATCAGTGCAAGACATCGTTTGTAAAC
Source organism: Parelbella macleannani (assembly GCA_018245755.1). Classification (NCBI taxonomy): domain Eukaryota; kingdom Metazoa; phylum Arthropoda; class Insecta; order Lepidoptera; family Hesperiidae; genus Parelbella; species Parelbella macleannani. The sequence goes on from DWEE01002931.1 coordinate 10,821, forward strand.
ATCGTTGTTAGCTCCACCGCGCCGATCGAACAGGGCACTTAGGAGTGAGATGAAATTCCCTTCTAATACTTACACGTCGTCGCTGCTGTAAAAGTACCGTTTACATTTTTCACCGTGCTAATTTTATTTGACTCGCCCTGAATATATTATGTCCTATTATTACACTCGCCCTCCGAGCGCTTAAAGCCAACA
>DWEE01002932.1:0-11011 GCA_018245755.1 Parelbella macleannani
CGCACTTTTGTAAAGAGGTGCGCGCCATGGATTTGAACCCAGCACCCCCGGAGTGAAAGGCTGAATTCTTAACCACTAGGCTATCATTGCTTGGTATAAAAGTATTTTAATCAAAATGAAAATATAACACGTGGATAGAGTTTAGGCACTTGATTCAAACATACAAGCTTGAATAAAAAAATTAATAAACTTCAAATTTAAATGAAAGCGCACCCGATTCCGTCAGCTGCAAATTTAAGGTAATACGAGTACGTAAAATAAAATTAAATGCGTTTGGAGTTTTGCGTCCAGAAATTATAGCATTCATTTAAGTAATATCCAGGTTTGTTATAAATATGTGCATAATCTTGTCGTTGTCTTATTACTTTTAATGGAAAAGTTGATTGACCAGCAACCCGTTCCATTTGCGTTGTTATTAAGTAAGTACTCCTAGTTTAGAAAGTTTCTTGTTATCACAGCCCACAAGACACCCGAGATTGGTATCTTTGTTATTGATGAATACAATATTTTATTGTCTATATTTCTAAAGATTCCGAATTCGGAAGATTTGCGACTTTAATATATATTGCCCTTTGATCTTTTAATTTTAAATAAGTTAAATGCCAGTTTCACGCTAAAACAAAAGACTTTCTGTCGCAGGACGTGTAAATAAGATTTACAGCGTGCTTCAGATATTCCCGTAATATAATACATAATATTATGTCAAACACCGAAAGCTAGTTATGCCAGACAATTGGAAAGTGTCAGCCTGTTTACAAATCAATAAAATTAAAACGTCGTTACTAAAGTTTGAAATCTCGTGAAGTACAAGTACGCACCTCGGATTCGCAGGTTCGGATTCATTTCTGCGAACACAACTCGTAAGTGCGCTTAAACATCGTTATCTACTAGAATAATAAAAGTTGTTTGTTGTCTGTTACTACGTGTTTACATTTATTCGGCGCGATTTTGATCACAGGCCGAAATTTGCTAAATATAAACATAATCTAAAAACCTTTAATGTTGTCCTCGTTACAACTTAAATTGTCTCCATTGTGTTGTTTGATTGAAAATTGTAATGTTTTTTCACTTCTAACATGGGTGGACCAATTTACGACCGTGTTTGACGTCTGCTAACCGGATATGATATTGCTATGGACGTAACGACGATTCTATACCTTTTCCTATGTATGTCACGAATACATTATTTCACAAGCAGTACTGGCAAAGCTGTATTGCAGTAATGACAAACTATGTAACACGTACTAATACGGTTTCATCGCACAACTAAGTATTGAAGTAACCGCTTTATGCGGGTAGGTCCTTTGTAGCACGTAGCTGTCCCCAAGTAATATATGTACGTGTAACCGCTACGCGAGTCGCTACGCCGTAGCTGCAACTTACCTCCATAGCTGTACGTAGTCGGAGTAGTCGTGAGCTCGGGTTATGATAACAATTCTGTCGCTGGATATGAACACAACTTCGTCTCACGTTCAAATAGATACGTTGAATTTAGCAGATTAACCGTCCAACTTTCCTAGCTGTGAATAGAGTTCGTGCGACGATAACAATTGGAGTTTGGTACGTACGTGGAAACGTTAATTTACGTACATCCAATTAATGCTACCGCCGACTAGGTATTTATTTTCTATTATAGCGGTTTCGAAGACACCTTTCTCGTTTTATATTCAAGTGAGCCTGCTATCAATTAAGTCCTTTACTTGAAGTTATAAATGTACGAGCGAGTTTTAAATGGTGGCTATTAATATAATATTTGAATAAAGTTCGTCATTATTAATAAATAAATGGCTGCCTCGTTGTCGAGGGTTAATTGTATTATATTGTTAAAGTATTATTTGGTTGTTAGTATTGTGCTGTTAAAGTATTATAGGCTTTTTCCCTCTTGAAATTACCAGCAGTGCTCGGAGTCTGGTATGGATATTGAGTCTGTTGTAAGGTAATAAACACATCCCTTGTTCCCTAGTAGGACATAACTAGTAGTAACATAACTAGTTGAGCGTGGAAGTGTACTACACTCCTCTGCCTATCCCTCGGGGATATAGAGGGGTATTGTTTTATTTGAGGTAAGTAATGACTGCCTAGGTGGTCGAGTGGTTGCAAGCGCGACTGCCGATCGGGAAGTCCTGGGTTCAGATCTCGGATCAGGTACTCGGAGTAGTGACTGGGAGTCTGATTTTGTGCCCGGTCTATATAGGCTAGCCATCTATTATTAGATGGGACACAAACATAACTGGTGAATCGTGGGAGTGTACCTAATACATTTCTCTGGCTACCTCTGCGGGGATTACAGGCGTGAAGTTACGTAGGTTTGTTTTAATGCACTAACGATTTATTTGCGTATTTAATAAAAAAAATGATTAAAATTCAGAGATTTTGTTTAATATTGAGGTAGACCAATGCATTTAACGACTGCAGAACTCATATTGATGAAATTGTTGGTTTAATCGACTGTGCACTCTACAGGTGTATAATTTCAATAGCTAAATGAAAACTTCTTTCATTTTAAATATCTTTTAAAGAAACTATTAATCGATATATTTCGTAGGTTATTATAAATGTGAATTTCATCCAAGAATGAGCACCACGTATGTGTCGATATTAGTTCGTTCTTTCTTCAACACGATCTTTTATTTGGACTTAAAATATAAAATCCCCTTTATAACCAAACTCCTGTATTGTGTAAAAATCCTATTTCTTCTTTGCTTGTCTTTACAAATACTTTCGCTTATAATTATTTTGAAATCAGTGAAAATGCTAGATTTACGAGTATTGTTGAAATTCTGACTTGCTCCTGTGGCTCATCGTTCAACTTTAATAAGCGGTGATTCATTTTTAAAAAGCCAAGCGTTCGCGTAACGTTTCGTTTCTAGATAACGCTAGTAAATCCAAGATCCATTACCAGTAACGAGTTTGAGAGCCCGCTGAGACGAGTCCCTTTAAATTTCGCCGCACCAATCTGCTTGAAGCTGATACCAAAAGTTGATTAAAGATAAATATTTATCATCACCATCATCCACCTAAGTTTACTGCTGGCCATAGGCCTCCCCTAAGGGGTTTTTGCCAATAAACGCCGGGCTTTGTCGTCTTTTATGATATCGTGGTAACTCGGGATAGGTTAGCGGAATGTACTTCTCGCTCTCAACACTATATGATGCATACGTCCCACGCGAAATTATTATTCTACTGCTAAAATGCTCGTATAGAACGTCACTTTTCGATCCAATCGGGGATATTAGTGGTACATCATCGCGGCAGATACCTTACAGGATAGGTAGAGACCACAGAGTTTTAAATATTTCCCATAGTATGGGAAATATTTAAAACTCTGTATGGATAGATCTGTCGTGATTCTTGTACTTTCATCACTTCCTCCTTAAATCGGGGATATGTTACGCCGTATGATTTGTTTAGATTTTTTTGAAAGTAGCTGGTATGAGCAATTGAATGAAACCTTAAGCATCTTGAATACGAGCATAGCTCCTGGTAAACACGAGTCTCTTTTGAGAACGAGAAAGGGTTTAAGGCGTAGCTGCCACGTTGGCCAAGAAAACGTGATCGCAATTTGAAAATCGATTAATTTGATAAAGGAATATAAGAACGAACCTATATTTATTATACGCTCACGATTTTTTTGTGACCGCAATCATTTATATCAATACGGTTTTGACATATATTCAATATGTTTATTTTACATTGTCATAAAAGATTTGCAACATGAGTTGATTGGAGAACCATGACCTTCTGCCCTTCTATCACTTCTTTGCGCGTTGGTGTGTGTTAGTGGAGATATATGCCGAAAAGAAAAAACCTTTTTATCTCTACCCTCGCCTATTTCACTTCGTCTTTGTAGATAACCCTGCAATAATACCGGCCTGATCCTGAGAAAAGTGGTCATTATTCGCAAAATTGATTTTTCGGTTTGAAGAATTTGTATTTCTCATAAAACGTATTAGGCATTAACTTCGCCCTTTGTATAGATCCGTTAGATTTTAGGTATTACAATAATAAATAAATAAATAAGTGTATCGGTCACTTGAAATAAGAAATTTAGAAGGTTTTGAAGTTTTTATTCTAAAATATACGTAAGTTTTAAAGTGACATTATATTTGCATATTAGTGAGCGGAGGGTTACAATGTATTCTGTGACGCTACTATACTCTCATCCGTTATTATACACTTCGTTATTATACGGCGCCCTCACACGTCGTGACGAAGACCTTTAAAACATTCTCGACCTTATCGTCCTCGCATTATAGATTACGTCTTGACGGACCAATTCATATGTATTGGAGATATATCTGGCTCGTAAAGCGGCGATGAGATAATGTGAGTCGTTTTATTCGAGACTACAATTGTAAGCGTAAAGTAGATAAGTTTAAATGTCGAGTAAGTTTCCTACGGGCTTTTAGCTGCAATACGTAAATACTTAAATGTTATACGAGTGTGTGGGTAGGTACTTGTAGTCTTGCTTGCTTCCCTGTAATTCTCATTATGTTTTATATTATACACGTTGGAAGTGGAAATGGACATTTCGAATGATAATTACGTCATTGCTGTAGTACATTGTTGCTATTGGTAGCTAAGTTCAAGCGTCCATGTAGTTTTCTCGGCTGCATTGGGACAAGTTCTGGGATCGTTAGTTCTTTCTTTAAAATGTGTTGTTTAACAAAGAATGACAATTAATTAACGAATAACAATTACATGCAAATCTATTGTTGTAACAGTGTAAGATCGACGAGTTATTACTCCCCAATAGGACCAAAAGGACGAATCTGCTCGTTTCAGTGCGATTATTAGCTGAAAATTGATTTTGGATATCAAATGAAATTCCGTGTGATTATCTTGGAGTGGAACAATTAGGCCACAGATCGTCGCTTCACACTCCGGCGGCTCGATGATATTTCAAACACTTGAACGAATCGAAATCAATTCGCGGAGAAATTAATCTCCGAATCCCAAATCTCATTAATTTAGAAACCGCTCGGGGCGCTGCGTGCGGAGCGCTGTGCGTTCGCTAAACTCGACGCACGCGACAGTATTATTCTTTGTCGTCAAGTGTTTTATGTAAAAAATAATTCGCGTCTCTTAACAAAGAGGCTTTTTATGTTCATTATTTTTGAACGCCTTCTATATTTGGGTAACTGCCGAAAGACGCTTTAATAAAATGTAACCACATTAGATGTGAGGATTTGAATTATGTATTTGTATAAAACTTGTCATTAAAATACACCTATTCGTGGATCGGACACATGAGAACAAACCCGTGTTTCGTTTCGTATCTCAAATTGTGGTAATGGCCATATTATCATATTAATAATAAATATTTCTATTTGCATACATAACTAACTTGTTTTTTTTTAGTATTTCAACTTTTAATTGTATAGAATTAGGACATACTGTGTGATTAATTATTTATTGACTATGGTCGCCGAGACAGTTGAAGGAGAAACTAAGATTCATTAAGACGTCGCTCGCCCAGCTCTTTCCCGTTGACGACCCTTAATTTTTTTCAGATCGCTTTAAATTTTTTGCCGCGCCATTCGCCGCGACTCCGCGAGTCCTAATTGAGAAAGTTTACGGAGAGAATTTCTTTAAAGACGCCGCCGCCCGGCCTTCGGTTTAACGTCTCTCCATCATTACGCACTTAGGCGGCTTTGAGTTGATGTTGATTTGAATCCAGATGTAAATAAATATCTGTTAGAATATGTTGACTTCAAAATAAACTGCCAAAATGATAAATAACGGTAATGTCAGTATTAAAAAAAATGTGGCACACGTTCGTGACTTTTCAGCTGTTGATTTTTTATTAATACCAATGTAAGAAGAGCCTGCTGTCTTTTATATTTCCACTGAAATGTATATGTATTCCGTAGTTCTTTCGGCTTCACGAAGTCTAATAGTAATAAATCCGGAGAAAATGAACGATTTCGCTGCTGGCAGTTCATGTAAGTTCAGTTCATGTTGCCGGTTGCGTCCCCTTTTGTGGATACGATAGAATTGAAAGCTTAACATTTTTAAATATGACAACGTTCCGAATGAGTTGCTCTGCGCTACTGGCAAAGTTGGTTTACTTTATCACACTGCTTCACTTTACACTGAACATATATGCTTGTTGTCTAAATATTTTAATCGAAGCTGATTACTCACGTACTCAACAAAGCAGACAACTTGTTTTACGGAACGATTTCTTTAAATTATAGTCCTCATTTATGCTCTACAACCGCGGCTGGGCGATAAGCGCTACATTTTCTTCTATTATGTACAGTAACAATTCTGTTTAATAAAATTTCAATTATGATTCGCTTAAGTTAATGCTACTTCTATTAATATTTCTCGCTCTCTCTCTCTCTCTCTCTCTGTCTATTTTTATTTCTCTATTGAAATTTCTCCAGTGTTTTCCATTATTTTCGTAAATAAGGTTAATTTAATTATCGTCAATAATTTGCCAAAATTGCCACCGTGAGCTGATACATTATGCTTATAGTTAATTTTTCGTACAACATGCTACAGTATTCTGAACTTGGAAACAATTTTATACTTTTAATATACATAGACCTCAACTTAAGTGAATTGTTGCAAACTGTAAATGTAATTAGATACTCTGATATTATGCGATAACTTTTCCAATAAATATTGAAGCTCGCAAAATTTGTAATTAAATCTTAAGCGAATGTCATTAGGGTACTAGGGCATTCAACTTTTAAACTGTGCCCCAACAATTGAAGTTCTATAATTATTGCGAACATTAAACAGATTCTGTGTCAAAGTGTGCACGCGAGCGCGACCGCAGACTCAAGTTTAGGGTCGATCGGTGACCTGCCACCACAAAAGCCTACAATAATAGCTACAACCTTATTACGTTTCTAGAAAACTGGATTTTGCTTAAAGTACATCAGGTATTTCTTTAAGTATGCCAAGTATTTTAAGCTTTATGATGTAACTGTAAGGTCTGATATCGATCATCGTTGTTAAATCTTCACTAAAATGATATGCATATGTTCACGTACCTATAAGTTAACTAGGAATGCAACAATTAAATCCAAGTGTCGTTACGGAGAAAGGATTACGGATAGGCTAGTCGATGCCATCGTCCTGGTCGGTGTGGCGCCAATTCATGGTCGTTCATTGTTAATCTATGTTTATGGTTATTTATTTAAACCCGTGTACTCTTCCACTTGTGGAAGCTAGTCTTCTGTCAGAATTAAGAGAGTATTTTTATATTAACACGCTCAAGACATTTTGGGGAACAGTAGCTTGTGCTGGCGGTCTCAGAACATTTATATTTATATCTTCAGCTTAAAATACACTGTGCTTTTTCATAATTGCTTATCTTATAGATTCAAAACTAGTATATCGGAAAAAAAATTATTCATAACTTCATACTTAGGTACATATAGCTGGATTATACATCAGTTACATTCACCTTTATATTCCTAGTGTGTGATATGTAACAATGGTACCCATAAAAGAAATTAATATTGCATACGTTCAAACAGAGCACAGAAACAAAACGTTCCTTCAAAGTATGTATACTTTCTTTTGAACCTTCGCCTGTGTTTTTTAATGTAACGTTTGTGCAAATATCCCTGAGAGCACAAAGCGATGTTCGCAGGAAACAGGCTGCAAATGCGCTGTCAGATCCCCGGATACTATATTATATGCGATGAAAGAAGATATTTTTATTATTATTACTATTACTTTTAACATTAATTTTTATATAGATTCATTGTTTGACATAAAATGTAATATTATAGTTGAAGACAGCGGGAAGCTGGTGGATTCGAAAAACCCGGGACCTTAAGGAGTGGCGCCGATTAGGGTAGGGCCTATGTCCAGCAGTGGACATCTACAAACTGATGATGACGGTGATTAGTTTATTATTATTGGGTAGCTTTTTATAACCGTATGTGATAAAAGATCCATATACATTTAATTTTATGTTTTTGGTCGATTCTCCGAAATCAATTTTACCTCATCGGGTCCTTACGTGGTCATTCCTTGTCCTTGCCGCACATTTATGTTATAAGTAGTATTCCATATCTAAGATATATTCTATTAAAATTCCGAGCACCGTCTCATCACTCTGATGGTTTTTAAACAAACCAAGGTCCTTGGGGTAAAGGCAGGCTTCTATTTCTACGCAGCGCAATCTATTTGTGTGATAAACACAAGTAGTTTCTCTGTATCGGCTGTACAAAATATAAGTGTCCATGTATGAATGTGTACATATATGTATATGTGTAGTTCGTCAGTTGCCTGGCTAGAGTCATATGGATTTTGCGTTTGATAGCAAAATTTATCTTTACAATCATTTACTACTATCGCACGTAGCCATTCATTCGCTATCAGACTAAAAATGGATTTGATCAGTACTCGTGTGTGTATGGCAAAACATGCTCAAATTAGGATTTTTTAAAGACTCCCTTTGTTTCCGTGTACGTATTCTGTGCACACTTCTCTAGTAGGGTCGTGAGAGTAGTGTGTTAAAAATTCGCAATGTTCCTAAGTGACATTTTCTTTTTGTGCTTGTTTTCTCTTTCTAATTTTCCGGTCTTCTAGTTATCTCCGACCAGCTGATGGTTAATTTGCATATTTCAAGGTTTATGGAGTTAGATGTCACAATTTATGTACATTTTTGTATATAAAAATACTCAGGTTGCTCTATCGCTTGTATATACAACTTAAATCAGTAGGTTTGTAAAATAACATTCAATAAATAAAACAATAAATAACATTCAAAGAAAGGTCCAAGAGGTCTTCTATTAATGGATAAATAATAATCTTATACATATAAGATATGATAACATTTGGAACTGGATACGTAGTTTATATGTTCATACATTTAAATAAGTGACCAGAGTGTTGCGGCGAGCGTAAGCTTCGTGTTCCATTACATAATATTAAAATTCATTACTACGTATTCATTCAACCACTACTATTAGTCATCGGTTGGAATCCAACCCACGAGTTTAGCAACCAGATTCATCCAGTCAGTAATTCAATTATCATTGAAATCAACTCATTCCATCTCGAAATTAAAAGTGAAACAGCAGCGTAAACTTTTCAGCGAATAATAGGAGAATATTTGAAAAAAAAAAAACAATGAATAGATAAGAGTTACATAAAGATAATAAAACAACAATTTCTTCTCCATCCACTTGAGATGTTCCGAGTTGGAATTAACGACAGTTCCAGCGCGTTATCCGCACGTAGGATCGCTTTATAACGGCTCGGCGTCGTTACGTTATCGCGTCGCGGCGTTACACGGGACGAGATGGCCTGCGTAGACGGAGATAAGCTCCCTTGGGATTTGTTTTAATTTTACTAGATTTCAAGGTTCCAAGATGGGGATTTTGACAAGTGTTTTTTAGTAGGCTTTCGTGCCAAAAGGTCGCTAACTGACCTATTGTCGATGGTTACAAGTTTAAGAAAATCTTGTCATAAATACTACTATCCCAGTAAGAGAAAAGGTATTTATGAGCCTTTTTTATTTAACTAGTTCACTCACTTTTTTGTGCACAGAACTATAAAAGTCGAGGAAATTTAAAAAGAAGCTATACATTACAGGTTTATTAAATTATTTATTTCAACTCTTTAAAGGGTTTGGTTTTACTACATTACGTGACTTTAATACGATATAGTGCTCAAGTACGTCAATACTCTGCCAATGAGGCATTTACATCATGAATACCGTCGCATTTACCGCAGAGCAACGTGAACTGCTCCGCCAGAGCTTCACCTTGCAACCACAATTGCTACCGCAAGTCGGCGACTCTCCCATCGATAAAACTGATACTATACTCAATTTTGAAGACTAAAATTTTAAATGTTAATATATGACCGATAGCAGTTATTTTTCACGGTTTCATTATCTAAAAGAGTAGCAAACGAGCCGGCAGTAGTCAGTAATAATGATCGTTGCAGCTCACAGACGTCTGCAACCGACCTCAAATCTTCTCCACCTCTTGGTATCAGTTAATCTAATTAGTACGATTTGTAAATAACATTTTCGGTGACCGGATAGCAAAAACAGACTGCCAATATCCCTAATTACTGACCTAAATTGTTTTCACAACAATTACTTCGCGGTAGACATGAATGCCTTTATGTAACGTAGCTTTAAAAGCCAATTATTGTTGTATTTTAATCTACAAGGCTGTTAGTAAATTGGATTGATATTGCACGGATGTTAATTCCGTAGGTGGGCGCCGTTGTCCGGTGCGCGCGATAGGTTGATACGAGTACGTGTACAGCTTTTTCGTATCCGACGTAACTAGGTTTTGTTCGGGATAAACGCATTTTCTGAAACTCTTTGAAAACTTAAACGAATGCCGATGGAATATAAAAGTAGAAATACATTGAATAAAGTACTTATGTTACTTTGTAACAGATTTTTTAGAGCTAAATCGAATTTAATGTTCGCTTGAAAATGGTAAGTGGCTTATAAAATACTTTTTAATATAATAAAACTGGATATGCGCAGTAGATTTCAGGGGATTTCAACGTATTTTGTGAAACGTGGGGGTGTACTACGCACCTCTGCCTACGCCTGCGGGTATTACAGGCGTGATGTTACGTATGTTATGTAGATTTAGTAACATTACCGTGCATTAAACGAGTTGTTCAGTGCTAATAAAAGTGACAAAAATAAAAAATTGTGTTAGAGTTGCGGTTATTCTCTGGTCTTAAGAAAAGGTGGCCAAACATATATATTATACTTAAGAATATTGCAAAAGCTTGAAACAGTTTTCGTTTACGAAATAAAGGTAGAGAGATATGGAGAATAGTTAAATTATACTCTAAACGGCGCTATTGTAATTGATAATGTTGTCATTCGTATAATTCATACATTTTCTCAGAATGCTTATTATACAGTATTTTACAATAATTATATGAGTTTCAAAAACTAGAATGACATCGTGAGGAAACCTGCAAACCGTAGAATTTATAAAAAAATATTCTAAGGTGTGTGAAGTCTGCCAACCCGCACTTGGCCAGCGTGGCAAACTAT
>DWEE01002933.1:0-11011 GCA_018245755.1 Parelbella macleannani
GTTCACGTTAATAAAAGTAAACGAGAAACTTCCAAATATGTAGTATCAGATTAAAGATTAATATTATTCAAACCTGTTTGCTTTGTGCTATTATATGTCTCTGCTGCCGTATATGTCATTAGAGTCCAAATCACGATAACCAATCGATGACAATGACTCCGACGTAGAATCATTTTGCCTGGATATATTAACTCTACTCTACTTCAGAATATCAATATCTAGTGTACTTTCCATACATAACATGTTACTTAATTCTCTATTCTTCCAGATGTATTCTTAACAGACGAGCTATTTTAAACTCTCCGAACTGATTTAACGGTGCTCAAGCATCGACATTCCAATCTCATTCACACAACGTGTAAACACTTTAAACTTGGAAACACTGAGTCATTTGGAGTTAAACCATATGCGTTTCAATAGTAAGTCGAAATAATATATACAAATTATTCGATTATCACATTATGACAACGGGAGGGGCACTTTTCGCGCGCGTTTCGAAAATACACAGGACGTAAGAATCGCAACTGGGTCACCATAAAAGTTTACTAAAATTGCGGCTCGGCACGTGATAACAGTTAAGAGCTATACGCGACTGATTCAGTACGATTCAGTACGTCAACTGTGATGGAATGTCCCACGATCGCGCCCGCTAGCTGGCGTCCGCGGGGCAACCGCCGCGGCGCGCCTGCCTGCGACCTCGTCATTTGAACAAGATAACGCCATATAGGTCCCATGTACTAAAACGAGACAAACTATATCACATACTACCGGTAACTATTTTAGAAACAAAAAAATGCATCATAATTTGGTTCGCTTTTCTCGTCAGAAGTAATAAGTGTTGTTACTGTTTTACTACGTTTATGATTTTTATACTAAACACAAACAAACCGCCTCCGTAAGGTAGTAAAGTCGTACAATAAATATATTTATTAAGCTTAGTGTTTAATATAATTATAAAAATAGTGCCCAATAGTATGCATATAACAGAAACCGTTCATAATAATGCGCTATTCATAATAATGGCAGATAGCTTTGTCGTTGAAATTATTACAAATTCATTGCACATAACAATTTGGGGCGAATAATTGTTCGTTCATGAAATAATGTAGAATAATGATTTCCGGAATGGGGCTGATAAGAATTTAGAATTGACCATTTATAACTGAGTGCTACCATTCTTACAATGTTCTACCAATCGTTCATTCGATATATTGCAATAAATCAACTATAGCTTACATAAATTTATTATAATACCATAAATGCTCGTAACAAAAAGTATTGTCCTGTCCATTTATTGCTTATCGTTTTCGTGTTCCCGTGATCCGTCCCGTCTTTTAGCAAATCGGTATTGAATTATTTTATCTAAATATTACATTATAAAAGTTTAACATTATATAATAGTTTGCTCATAATTTTTAGATTCGAATTATTCTTATTACGGGCCCGCATACCAAGAATAATTTAAGTATAATTTGCAATGCTACTTCCTAAACTCAACTGTAACAACAAAAACGGTTAAAATCGATTTAATTAACGTAGGTACATGTCTTCATAAATTTCATAACACTCAATATAATCTGACTTTACTGTAGAAGGGCAAAGTTATCGTAAACTTCCACCCCGTTCACCCCTGTCGCTTATTTACTACGAGAAAGAACTAACGGGTCAATTATTACGCAAGTATTATTACGAAGTCGAAATGCCCGTGTTGTTAGATACCTATATCTACATTATTATTCTTTTATAACAACATCAAATAGGTATGCTGTATGCAAGTTAAAACTGCTAAATAAATGTAAAAACTTACGTTTAGAAAAAGCGTAATTTGATTTTACAGAATAACTCACTTGTGTTAATTCATTTTAATGAAGTTAAGAAGTTTGTTCGTATATGTACATATATAAGGTGATTATACATATGAATCTATAATCACTGATTTAGATACGATAATTATTTCACAGGTATAATAGTGATAGCGTAGTGATTAAGAATTTCGCCTCGAATTCTGGGGCTCCTGGGTTACCCTGGGTTACCCTGGTTCTTTATTTACCTATCTTACTAATGATATGTTTTAAATCTTCATCAAATATCATTTTCTGTAATTGTGAAAGAAAACATTGTAAGGAAACATCTAGTTCTGTGTGGAAACGTTCTGATTCTGTGTTCTGTATGATATATTTATGATAAAATATATTTATGACGGTAAGTGACGCAATGTCTTCTCATTTAAAATGATTCAGTACCTGAAGCCTGAAGTATGTAGAAATGTGTTTGAGTATTATGGCTTGCCAGTAATTACATGGCGCATTTTTAACGCTATGGATATATTCTTGCTGTGTTACGAAAGGTAAATTAAGCTGTTTGCTTAAGTACCTACACTAAACTTCGTTGTTCTAGCAAGCAATCTGTTGAGCCGCAGAGAAATAAACGTTCTGCCTACATTTCCCGTTTTGGACTTCAACTGCTTGGACTACTCAGTCAATCACGATTGTCATAGTCCTGATAAGTTAACGGTTGGCAACAAAGACTTAATAGCCCATATTCAGCTAAAAGAAATCCAGGACAGAATTGGGGTAGTTTAGTACAGAAGAAGTTCAGTTAAAGATTTATCAACGGTCTTTGCAGGAAAAGGAAGTCACGAAAGAAAAGAGGTGTTAGTACTGTGCAATGGACCGCTTTCGTTCGTCTCCGGTATTGAAACAGTAGTGGAAGTTACAGGTACCAATTATAAAAACTAGGAGTATAGATATAACAACTGTATATCCACGCAGTCTCGTCTCCTTGTTAAACAAGTCCTCGTCGGATTTTCACACAACGCGTCTTTTTACACAAACTCATGCGAGTTTCAGGCAACAACATTCGCTATAGGTACCTTCTCGACGTGAGCGAGTAGATTGGCAGTGTCTGTGACGCGGGAGAAAGCTACATATAGCCGCCCGTTCGGAAAGCAAACGATGTTAAAATCCAAGGCAGTCTCACATACAATTTATAGTACACACGCAGACGCACCCACACGCACGCATGCACACGCACATATCTTTTTTACAATAATTTATACTTAATTTTACAGACCTATTATTGGAGTTGTGAGATATAAATAAATATGAGATAGATAATAAATATATGAGAGTATAGGTTTATTGGACGAAAACATTATCAAAACATGGATGTGTTTTATTCTGTATTGAAAACAAGTTTTTTAATTGTGAATCTGGTATTGGTATCGATTATGAGAATCAGAAATAACATTTTCCAAAAAAAAAAAACTTTGCGCTCAAATATCACTTAGATACTTATCATACGTAATTATTATATCAAATATAAACACAATATCACGCCTGTATTTCCCTAAAGGTGTAGGCCGAGTAGCGTAAAACTCTTGCGCGATTCACCAGTTGTGTCGCCGTGGAATGAAGGTAAGCTTTTTGTTATATCGGCGTTTTATTATGTGAGTTTAATTAATAAATGACCATTCACATTTACCAATTCCCAACGGCACAACCGCCAATAGCATACCTCGTTAATAAATTAAAGTTCTTTTATTTTTATCATTGAAGACCATTCAATTTTCTTCGGACGTGCTTATTTACTATGTTAACAAAGTGTGGTAGCGACGTGTAAAAAACAACATACAACGAAACTAATTAAATTGCAACTGTAATTAATTTACGGTGCACAAGGGAATATTTCAAAGTATGTTATGGCCGCCCGCTGTGGATACGCAGTAAACTGCCACCGCGCCGCGCGCATATTGTTCTCGTACACACTTAATGCGTGTTAAATAAATTTACTCCAGCCATAAATTACAATTACGCTTTAAAATCCTATTTTAAAAATGCTCCTCCATTTAAATATATCTAAACTAAACAAATAACCGATAACGTCGTGTATTATGCATACACAGTTTTGAAACAATCGTTATCAATTGTTGCTGCGAACCACACTATTCAGATATTATGGTAAAAATTTATCGCTACGAGATAGCGCAATCAGAAATAAATACACTTTGTAGACAACTTGATACGGCATCTCACAAAATGTTACTATCTCTGGATTTCTGTTTGAATTGCGATAGTGATAGCGTTAACTGATAGTGGTTGGGATTTATAATTATTTTAGTGTCTCTTGTTACACTCGCTGACAATTACTACGGTCTCAGATAAAGTTAAGTTTCATAAAACTGTACGCGGAACACATGCGCGCACAGCCACCATAAAAACCTATCTAGATAATATTATGTAACCACGAGTTACTGATTTATTCTAAAATAAACCAACAATTCTCAAATTCGCAGATATCATGCCGATTGACGTATAAGACACTAAGTATGTCAATTTGATGCGTAAATTGATTTAACGATCCAGTTAAGCTTAAAACCCTAAAACTTATAATTAATAGGTACTTAACAGAGACTGCGAGAAAAGTACCTACTAATATTTAAAATAAACTATAGTGTTTTATATGTAAGGTTTCTACCTCGTACTTGGTAAGTAGATGTTGTTAGCCAAACAGGATAACGGTTTGTTTCAAAATTTAACCATTAAACATTGTCAGAACTGTATATAATACGTAGAATTAGTTATTAACAAATCACTTAGGGGTTGTCGGATAATTGCAATAAACCAGGGCATCAGAAATACTGTTAACGCTAACAACTCAAGAACATTAATTTATAACATTTGACAGTTGACAGTCCAGCGATATAAACCTCATTCTACTGAATATCCCACGTAAGCTTCAGAATAATGTATAAAAGTCCCTGTCTTTATAAATGGCTATGCAAACATTAGAATAATATGGACAATAGGTATCCACCCACCTACCTTTAGCCTGCAATATAATTAAAAGACTGCTACGTGATATACCCAACGACAGTGTTTGCTATTCTTGTAATTTTAATCTACTTAGACTCGAATTACGGCGTACCAATTAAATCAAGCATGTATCTACGTGTAGCGCAGCACACATTGGATATTAATTCCACAAATTGGTCTAAATGACAATTGCTATACGCCATGGCGCTGTGGACTGCCCGTGGACCTTGACCTGTCGCGTGTAACTATTAAAATGTCGCTAGAATATTCACTACCATAATTCTTGTATTATTATTTTTTTCAAATAAAAGCGCCGACTATTAACACTCAGAACGTCAGAGCTGTCATAATGTTATGTCAATTCCTAGACTGGCCGGTGTATCAGCAGTTACTTATGTTTGACGAATGTGATGTGTTCCAACTATGCGACTCGTACCAAATCTAATCAAAGCATTTATTTATACATACAAGTGTAAAGGACTGCAAAATGTATTTATTCTGCTTTGTATATCTCCCATTATGGTAAACAAATATTAATTATTGACCGACAATTCAATTAGGTGTATAATTCATTCATAGAATTCAATAACCAGATAAATGAATTTTGTTATGTAGATTGCACATATGTACAAATGATAGAACATATGTACAACAGTTATTTACATGAAATTATAACTAATAATTATACATTCTTAATAAATATGAATAGTCGAATTCAAACCAATTGTGTGTACATCATTATATCGTCAGTTATTAACGACACTGTCCAATCCGGTGTCCACGTTTTACAGCTTGTAATAAAACCCATTGTATCTTCACACAATCCATTTAACCGGACACAAACTGTTTACTACAATACCAAATTTATTACACACTTTCGATTTCGGCTTCGCTCAATCTCAAGATAAAACAATATAGTGTAACAAACATTAAACAAATGTCAAATTTAAACTTAACATTAACTTATCTAATCTTTATATTCGCACGTCCTAAAAATTTTTCTTTAAAAATATTGAAGATATATTTTATGTATAAATACACGAAGTACAGTTTGTCAAATTGTCCACATCTCATTATTTGCCATCCTACATTTCACCGCTTTTAGTGCACAAGGGATGACAGCTAGCAGAGCTTGATTTAGGCCCGATTAAAGGTAAGATGGATAACACCCGATAAAAGCCGCTAGAAGTTGTTATTCCTCTGGAGAAAAAGTGAAGAGCGCAACTTTACTGAGCTATAGTAAAATCCTGTAACATTCGGCTTTTATGTTGGACCGAATCCAGACTCGAGTTAGTGGTAAAAATTCAACGTAGCAACGTGAATTGTAGTGTCAATTTGAGATTACAGCCCAATCGTATAGGTACATAAAAAAGATTTTATCCCACAATATTATCATACAAGTTAAAAGTATAGCAGTATTATATTGATCGTATATGTATAAACAAATATAGCTGAATTAAAATGTGAATAGCATATTAGCTAAATAAGGGGACTGAGACGACCCAACATGTGCTTATCGAGGATAAACATTCATTTCGTTTATAGGAGGGTGGCAGTCTCGGTGGTGTGGGGGGGTGGTCGCCATTACGTCAATTAGTCAACCGGGGTGTCGCCGTCCACTTCATTACCTATTGTACTTTATAGTTAACCCCCGTAAGTACAATATAGCAAAATGTTACAATTACAGTAAGGAATATCTATTAAATTCAAAGAATATACCACTTTAAAAAATAAATTCAATATAATCAACATATCTACAAGAAAAAGGCAATAATATGGACAACGGCGTCTAATGTAACATAGGATAATACAATATTTCAAATATGGACACCCGACATGAACATAAATCGGGCAATAAAAATAACTATAGAATCTTTGCTAATAAAGTACATTGTAAAGTCGCCTACACTTTAATACGTACGTAGAACCCTATTACTAAACACGATTAACTTGCCAGTCTTTAAAACACCATTATTAAGTACGATTAACGTAGTAACCGAAACTCCAAATCAGATTTAATCTACCTCCAATTAATTTCGACGTTTAAGAAAATACTCACGAAATGTCCCCCTTAATATTGTTGTGAAAGAATTATTAGATAACATCAAAATTCTGATAGCCCAATGTCCTGGTATTTACAAGAGCGTTTAATGTTTGGGACTGACATCGGTGATCGAATGAAAATTTCCCGCCATCAAAAATTATTATACAAACAAAGCGCCAGCTGAAATTGCCGGGAAGATACGCCGTCTGTCATAATAATGTTGCTATTATTAAAACGACCTTCAAATAATCTTAACAAGTCAAGTGAAGAAAAGTATAGTGAACGTCTGTATTTATACAGCCGGCGAAATTGAGATTTAAAGGTGAGAACTTAAATTTGAAATTAAAAAACAAAATACAACTTGTATCGAAATCGAGGTAAACTAAATCATTGATTCTCATCCTCATAACCCTTTTTTAAATAGACAAAGCTATGAAAAGTCACTTGGGAAGTCTAAGTTTCCTCATGATGTTTAATTAAAATACTTCGTCTCATATAAGTCTGTAAAATAGAAGGCTGAAATTCAACCACTAGACTTCCGACCCTCATCATCTTGTAATTATAACCCTATATTGTATGACTGGACGCATTGCTCGCATATAATATTTCTACCAATTAACGGTACTTACCGAATATAAAATCTTATGAAACCTATATTATTGATATCATATGTCTACAACAGCGTAAATATCGACAAGATAATGTAATAAATTTGAGGCGTAGCAAATATTTGTAAATTGTTTAACCCAGAAATATTCTGATAAAGTCTTTATTACGTCAAACGCCTTTGCTTCCTCCAAGTTACGTCAGAGGGGTGGCATTTACGAAACTGTCTAATAAAGTTCATAGAAATATATAAGTTGTTATCAATTTCCTCCAGGTGTTCCTGTAACACGATACAGGTTACGTTATGTAATTAGTTTTAGTGTAGCGGAAAATTTTCTATCCAAGGCGTTCTTCTTTTGCTATTTTCGTTCGCTTGTAATAATAAATTTCAGATTACAATAACATATCAATCTGACGTGCTTGACTGTATTTGCGCTCGTACCTGTTTTGGAAAAAAAATTCCATAGGTGTCTAAATAGCTAAAGTTTAAATGAAAAAAACCCATTTACCTACCGAGCTATTTCACCTTGAAAAAATATTTATTCTGATTGCGCTCATAAACATAAGCAATCTAAGAAATCGCTTTCTACGAATTACGGATGGCCGCATTGATTTAGATTTGGCATATAACAGGTGACGTATTGTACAACTATTTGTCTATCTACAGACCCACCAAGTCAATACGACTAACCAGAGGGAGGTTGTACTAGTGAACTACGCAACAATTCACATCACGCTATATGTACCTCCTAACACGCAATCTTACTGCGGATGTCACGTCTACGCTAATATTGTTAAAACTCACGCATGTGCGGTTATTTGTATTGAATAATCATGGTGTATTACCTTCTTAATCTTTATGTTATCCGCATATAAAATATGTATCTGTTAGTTTAAAATACTATTCCTGGAGACAACGTTTTTAGCCGCTGCCCTACAAAATCGTTCTACATAAATAATATTTGGCCATTGTATTTCTCTTTGTAGCCGTCTGGAAATGTGTATATATTTTTAAACCTGTTATGGATATTAAAACGTATGGCTGTCCGTTAGAGGCTTAACAAATACTTTAGTAGTTCGGAAAATGGAAACTATAGTTCTCGTTATACTTTGTTTAATAAGTAACTAATCTTTTTTGAGGCTTTCAGGGTGGTTTTAAAAAGCACCGATATATATCTTAGCTTATTCTCTGAGTCTTCCGATACCCTTATCAGAGGCACAATAGAATTACGATCGTGGACTACCATAATTTAAAGGGTAGATGCATAACGACCAGAGAACACGTAGATTATGATGCGGCTGTATAAAAGTCGTCAGAAGTTGACTTTGTGCCCAATGAGTCGTTTACGCTAATATTATTATTATATATATAATAGGACTAAATTTAATAAAATTGCGTCAATCGTCAAAAAAGTAAAAAAAACGTAACAACACGCCTGTAATCCCCGAAGGGGTAGGCAGAGGAGTGTAATACACTCCCACGTTTCACCAGTTACGTTTAGGTCCTATGGAATAGGTGGTGGGCCTATTGCTGTACACCGGGCACTGATCTAGACTCCGAGTCACTATTAGAAATTCTAAATTAGAAAAATCCAATAGCACTCGACTCAGTTGCGCTTGCAACCACTCGACCAACGAGGCAGTCAAAAAAGTAGATGACATAATATATTAGAATGTATTCTTGATAAACTGATTGATGTTTATTTGTTTACCAATAATTAAATTAATCTAGAAATTAATTTATTAGCTGTGACATTTGAATTAAATTCACTGTCTTGAAAAAATTGTCGACTTCAATTAGAAAGGAACTTAACATTGACTGTATTGAATAATAAAAAAATATTTTTTTGTTCGTTGCATATTGGCCAAGTACTCTCCGCGTGTGGCAATGATTTGAGAACACTGCGTGGGCGCAGTTAGTTCACTGGCCAGTTATCCGACCTCCGATTCCAGCAATACTACACTCAAATTATCACACTTATCACACAAAAACATCCGCCCTGTCATTACTAGTAAATGCAGCTACTAAAACTGTAAAGTTGCCAGTTACAAATTAATAAAAAGTAAACAAAAAATGAAATATTTTGACTGTTGACGTACTTAGAAGGTTTCTAAGTTGGACAGAGAGTATAAAAGAAACAAAACATGAAGTAAAATAGACACTTTATTGCAAAAGCATTCCATTTATATAAATAATCTATAATTGTTAATATTGTTACGCTTTTCAATGTTTCATTAGCATTTCGTAATCAAGACGCAGTTTAAATAAATATAAATGGCTAACATGCAGTATTTAACAGAGACATTAATATAATTAATCAAACGTACAATTAAAAGAAGACGATTACATCGTTTTTGTTATTTAATTACGCGTTTTGAAGCTTTCGATAATAGTTTGAGATGTTAAAATTTTATTATTTAGCGCCAATGTCCCGTGATGTTACTACTGCGTTGCTTCTGATAACAGATTTAGCTGCATTGGCCGTTTTTGTTGCTGTTCCCATCTTTCGCACAGTTGTCGTTGTAGTAGTTGTAGAATACCCACCATCTGGAAGGTTCTGCACATCCCTATCCACATAAACTTGCTCGGATGATTTTTGTTTGTTTTCGTGAGATTTGTCGTTACTAACATGAATGTTCACATTCTGTACGTACCCGTCTTTTTGTATTACTTTACTATCATTTCCTTCAGTATGAGAATAACCCCTTTCCCCACTACCAGATACCCTCATGGTACCATTCTCTACAGGAATTACTTCACTGTTTTGATATCTTTCAATAAACCCTGAATCATCGGTTTTATCAATGGTATAGGAGCCTCGACGGTAATTCTGCTCGGGAACCCAAACAATTTCTTGAGTCAATCTTTCTTGCACAGGTTCAGGTGTAGCTGTAGTGCTTCTGATTTCATTTTGAGTTCGAACTTGCGTAACGTGAGTGCGCGTTTGTTGAGCATCGTTTGTATCTATATTTGAAACGTTGCTCTGAATACAGTGTACCTGCTTTTCGTCATTTACACTCACATCACCATTATAATATTTAACATCACGATGTGTATCTTGCCCAGGCGTAGGTGACTTTTGTTTTGGCTTTGATAGATTTTTTTGTATATAGCCATTTTCAACGGGTCTCAGAGGTTCAATTGGCTTAAGCTGTCCAAGTAACGGTGAATGCTTAATTCCAAATGTAATTTGTGGAGTTCTGTTTATTTGGACCTGTAAAGAAAACATACTCGTATTGTAAGAGAATTCAGTTTGGCGATTAGAGAAAAAATTTAGCCCATTTATTTTACTGGGAATTTTATAGTTAGCTATCTGATAGCCTCTCTGACACGTTATACTTAGCTATTTCCTATTTTACCTTTTCTGGTGAGTAGGTGCCAGGCGCAGGTACTCTTTGACGGTCGTCTACCGGTACCTTGTGTCTACCTGATATAGTATATACTGGGCTATCCAAAACAGATGGGATACGGTATTTGTTGGGAGCTGAAAATATAAAAAGCACAAACAATTTAAACTACAATAAGTAGAAGAATGTTTTTGATTAC
>DWEE01002934.1:0-11009 GCA_018245755.1 Parelbella macleannani
TGTACTATACCTAATAATAACTATTCAATGGAAAAAAAACGAATGTCTTTATTGGGAGGCATGAATTATAAAACTAGGGTCAAATTTTTTAAAATTTTAAACTCCGACTTGAGATTTCAAATTTTCATAAAATGAGAATCGGTTTACCTCACTTAGCCTTATCCCTGGATAAGTTTCTAAATAAGTTTACAGATAAATGTCGCATGTGTGTAAACCCAGCACAAAGGCAGCATCAAATGCTACGGCGTAAATTCCAAGCATAGACCGAGATGAGGAGCTGGTAATGTATATGTTTATACGTGCGGCCCAGCTTTATGACTGTAGTAGGTTGTTGCGGAATTAGCTCTTACGAAACAAGTGTTATTTTCTTCAACATCATCCGTATACTGCGGTTAATAATATGTTTCCTACATTGATGCAGCTTTATCTAAAATTCCTGTTGTAACACAATTTTGTTGTGATTTATTGTTCATTGGTGAGGTTAAACTTTATGTGTAATTAAACATGGCGGAACCATGAACTTGGTGAGATATTGAAATTTATTCACCTTGTTTCACTAGTAGCGTCTGGTGCTCAAAGCTTTATTTCTTTGTTCCATGTTGTGATCATTATTACTAAGATAATAATATAAAATTTTCAAGAGTTAAAACTATCAAGAAAGTGTATTTTGAAGTGTATTTAGTTCTAATAATCAAATTGTAAAATTATAAATTACCATAATATGTAAAACATTTTACATATTAATAGCAATATTCTGCATTCCGTGACAGAGATAAATGATTTTTATATCAATTTAAAATTATTAAACGACTACGAATTTACGTAAGTGGCTTATGGCTCATTCGTAAGTCCACACTAGATAAACTCGTGCCTCCTATTAAATACGTAAAGCTTCTGTTTTCAGTAGCAAGAAGATAAGCGCTAAGCTTACGTAACTTGATATCAAAGCAAATATATCGGGCAGACTTATGGATGAGGCCATTTGACTCGCCCATCAGTCAAGTCAAACATTATTGCCCTTGTGTACATAGAGACAATTTATACAATGGAGTAATTTAGGCCCATTTATAATTATGCGATATTTAAATTACTTCTAATTTTCGGTATGAATATTTTTTCCTAACTCATATATGTTAATTTGATGGCGTATGTTGTTAAGGTAGCTCGTATAAATGAACAAAAGATTAAAGATTGAATAATTGTGGAAAAAAAAAATCTAAATACATATTTATCTAATAAGGGACCGCTAAACTAAATTTAAAAACACGCATCAACCTACTTACCTTTCATTGCGAGACATTGTAATATCCAAACAGTAATGACAAGCGTAATATTGATAAGGAGAAAGCGAACAAACAACGTTATTAAATCAGTCAAGAGATATTCGCTTCGTAAAACAAAGCTAATCAATACTGAATGTGGTCTATCGGCTTTAATTTATTCCAATCACAGATTCAAGTTGGTATCGATACTGAAACTAGCAAGTGGGTCGGCTTGAGTGCTGGGGACACAGCGCGCTACTGGGCTCGATACTCGAAACCTCGACCCTCCCACAAGCGAATAGACGCTTATCTTCTTCTCATTGGCTTTTATGATCGTATCATCCATCTTCTTACTGGATTTTATGATCGCATCATCTTTTCATGATGATGTCGAAGTTGATATTTTAATTTTTTACCGAGGACAGAGCTTTTTTATCGCAATGTTATGTTGGATGAAGCAATCACTTGGATTATGTTAGATGTTGTGTCTTTACATCTTTGAAGTTTCGATTTTGGTTCAAAGAGTCTAATTTTCTCTGTGACTGTAATTATTGTAACTGGCAAATTAATTTTGATTTGGTTCTGGCAAATTAATTTTGATTTGAATTTTAATTCGGGATCATATAACCCAATATTTGCTACTTTTCTTTACAAGTCCTTTAAAACTTTTGCAATTTTTCCTTGCATTTATATAACATTTAAATCAATCAACTATTGCACAAATAAAACAATTAACCTATTGACCAATTTTTGTTTAGCTATTATTCTATTGTGTTCTCATTTTGCAAGAATTTCTTTTCACCATTGTGTTTCCGTACTTCGAATGAAGCGGTTTTAATTAGCTGGTCAGTGATGCGTCAAGTGACCGTTATCCGTCAATAAAGCATGTTTGTCCACAGTCCCACGTGCATCAGTATTGTGTTTTTTCCCACACAAGATGGCGCTTTATTAAACCACGTAGCACTGCGGAAATTTTTTATCACCATTTTCCTGTTCCACACATGTTGTGCAGACATATCGCTTTCGCTAATATGGTGGGGACAAAATTAATGGGCGTTTTTGTTCGATATAGCAAAGTAGGAAGGATAATGGTTGTAACTGTACACGGGATAAGATTTTGTAATGCATTAATTAGCACAGCAAATGGTATAGGGAATTATGTTTCTATAGAGTATTATGAAGTTAATTTAAGTTACAAAAAAAGATATGGTACAGAAATTATAACATTGAAAACGATGAGAGTAGGTAAATAAATTTAGTTGCCGTTTCTATTAATTACTAAGTACTTATCATTATACTGTACACTGTAAAGTAATTGACTAATAAAAATTCCATAATTCGACAATTGTCAAGTATATACTTTAAAAACTCCGTTCTCAAATGTCAAGTTCGTAAATTATATTCTTTTAAAAGAGTTATGTCACAAGTACGAAGACTTCTGAGTTAGTTACACCCTTCAAATCAAAAGGTTCATGCACACGCAAAAAGACTAGGCGACCCAACTTAGTCTTTAGGACGTTGTAGGTTTAAAATAGACCATTTTGTCGCTACATAAATATTACTTGTATATTATATAGAATTACGATCAATACACAGAATAATTTGCTTGTTAAGATAGCGTAATGGACAGAAGTGGTTCAACGTTGGCCAAACAGCTTATCTACGTATTAATTGTCAATCCCGAACACGATTTTGATAAATAGATTTCCTGTCTGCCGTTGTTTCCGGTATGGGCAAATTTCAAATTTGGAAGTGCTCCGATTTTAACTTGTTCTCTGCCATAGTTCCATTGTCATTCATATTTTAATTTTATTTTAACCTGTTTATTATAAACAACGCAATTTATTAATCAAATAGCAGTTACGAATTCTGCTATACCTATATTATATTTTGATTCTTTATTTATTCCTTTTAATTAATTTCATGTTCTATTTTAAGCAAATGGTGTAGACGTTGTAACGGATTACTTACACTTTTTGGATTAGTTATACTATTTCTTTTTGTTATACTATATTTGTACTATAATTTTGTAGTTATACTTTCTTACACGTAATAATTAATATTGGTTTATTTTTTATGTCACCATAAATATGGGTCGAGTGCATAACCTCTATTATTACGCCTAATGAAATCAAACATTATAAAACCATTTGCGTGTTAATGGTTTTATTAAATATTTTTATGTTATCATTACACTAGGTTCCTTACTGAGAACGAAGACAGCACCCAGGGATTGTTCTTACCATTCATAGCACTGTTCTTACAATAATTAGTGATAAAATTAGAATTAAAACATATTAAACTTTGTCAACCAACGTTACGTCCCTATATTACGCGATAAAAACAAAAAGTATTGAACACAATACTTTATTACACCACCATCAATATCATTATAAACATCAAACCTTTATCGTTTTGCTGATGTACACCGGTCACATCATTGTTAAAAATATATATGTATGTAATATTATGTATTTTGCTACGCTACGAAAGTTTAAGTTCCCAGGCTACTGTTAATTTTATTTTTTATTTACGTATAATTTAAAGATGATAAGCTAGGGGAGATAAGTTAAAAATTGTTATTACAGGTATTTACAAAACTTTGCGTAATATAAAATAATCTGCGTTCACGAATGAATGTACAATTGTTCGAACATTGACTAGCGCACACAAACACAGCCCCATTCAATCGAGGAACGGGTTGACATCTCAAATTTATTAATACGAAGCAACCGAGATATTCACCAACTGCATCGTGCATGCAGCGGTTGAGCTTAGCCAGCCAGTCGCCTTGCAACGCTCGTGTAGAGTGGTACTGTGTTGCTCCGCGAAGCGACACATTTTACGTGTTCGTCTATGCCAATCGCAAATCGTAAAAACAACATTAAATTATGAATAATAACAATTTCTTTCTGTTTCATTTATTCTACGTTATCTTAAATTGTTTATAATCTGTGCTAATAGTATGTGTGCGTTCTTTATCGTTCGTTGGGGTTTGTAAACGATGCGTGATTTTATATTTGGAACGTTTATTTTCTGACGTGTTTATAGACAAACGCTAGTAGTGTCGATTCTGAATATCGAGTTGTTACCCGAGTATTCCGAATTCAAAAACGTAGTTAGTGTTGTGCTATATATTTCAGTTGTGTGCTAGTGATGTGAATAAATATCGGATAAATTCAATATGTTCGGTGTGTTTATCAAGCGGTGGAAGCCTAAAAGGTAACAAGAATTTATTTGTATTGTTATCGTAAACAATCACTCCCTTATTGGTCGATATGTGAATGATAATTTCATTTGAAACGTTCTTGTATCAATTGTAAACAATTGCATACTAAGCTTCAATTTGTAAAAGAAACAGACTTAAAAATGTACATTAACATAATTTTAATTGTTTTCGTTACGGTTTTATAGTCTACGCAATTTAAAAAAAAATTGATTAATCATGAAATAGTTCAGAGGAAAAATTATGCCGTGAAACAACACCTGTGCTGACCCATACAGAACGAGTTCAATTTGTGATTGGAGGAAGATTATGTACAGTGATTACGACTGACCTACTAAGCCTATAAAAAAATACTAGCAAAAACATTAAGCAAACAAATTGCTTTAAGTTTATTTGGGAAGGCAGATATAACTTTCATTGGTAATTATTTGGCTCGAACTCCATGTACCAGTTGAGTGTTCACCTACACAAATTATTTGTTACAGGTTTGTGCATTATGTAACATTGGCTAACATTCTACTTGAAGTATCGATCATACCTTTGACAATACATAGGCAAACTAAGAGTACGTTTTCATTGTTATACAACGACAGTTTTTTAGTGTTTACCTTTTGTATAATAATTTAAAAATGGTTATAATATCTAATGAAATATTATTTATTAAAATTTTATGGTGTTCATATAAAAACTCACACTATTCACAGTGTTTCAGTCTGAAGCAAGAGTGAGTTAAATTAATAAGATTCTCTTTTCCTCCAGAAAAAAAAATATTCTCAGGAATTAATTTGTGTTTGTCAGAAATAAATCTGTATTCACCTAAACTGGACCTGGTATTGCCACATTGATAATAAGCTATACTGGTTCAAATTTCGTGCAAAATACGGAGTGCATACTAAATTACATCTGTTGGTTAATGTGATAAAAAAGTCATTGCCCTAACTAGCGTCGGGTCATCTGTAGAATGATTAGTGGGTGATGATTGTTATAATCTGTTCTTTATAATTTGGCGGCTTGAGACTTGCGTACATTTTGATAGGTTTACAGCCTATTCCATGGTGGGGCTTGTTACAAAACGAGAATAAAGTAAAACATGGGAGTGTAATAAACCCTCCTGCCCACCGCTTCGTGGAAATGTAGATGTGATGTAATGTGTGTACATTTCAACTAATCTGTTTTTGTTTTGGCGTCCTTAGGGTTGTAATAATCTATCCCACAATGAGCTTCCGTTCCGTTGAAAATGACGTCATCGCACAATGCAACCAGATCAACAAAGTATCGAATATCGATTCGTCAAGTTGCAGTATGCATTATGCATGTAGCTGGCTCTCCGTGTCACAGTTCTACCTATCTATTCAAATCGACGGTTTTATGACGCTTGATTAAATTTGCAAATATTATAATGTTGGCTACCCTTGAGAACACGGATGTTAAGTTTAAAAATCGTATTGAAAATGTTGGATTTAATTTGCAAACATTAATGTTGGCTAACCTTGGCCGTTCTGGCTTTAACAGTTTAAAGAATAATCTTAAAAATATGATTAGTAGATGAATATTCTGCGTGTATTGGACCGGAAATGGTAGAATTTTGAAAATGGAATGTTAACAAGATTGTTGTTTGTCGACCGCTGTGTTAAAATTTCGACAGCGGAAGTGAGTACTACTGTTTCTATTTCTGTCGCTAAGCACCCTAGTTTCATTGTTGTGTTGATCACGTGGTGAGGACACAATACAACAAGAGTGTTTCCAAATTTGTTTTTGGAATTAACGACGTCTTTGACTGATATTTGATAGTGTAAGTATGTATCATTATTGAAATAAATCTTTCTTTTTTTTCTTTGTCGTTAAGGAAGGCCCTGTATCTAACAATAGACTGAGGCGGGTTGTTGATGATGATGATGATGATCATCTTTGTCCTGTTCACTATTGAGAGTGACCGTTAATTTCACAAGGAAATATAAGCTCTTTTGATACTTACTTTGGAATTTTTTAATTATGAGTAAAGATGTCTCAAGATTTTTACACTTTACAATTTACAAAAAAAAGAAAAAAAGTTCTAAGGTGCGTGAAGTCTGCCAACCCGCACTTGGCCAGCGTGGCAGACTATGGCCTTAACCTTCTTAAATTGAGAGGAGACCCATATTCCAACAGTGGAATGACAAATGGGTCGATTATTATTATTATTATGTCTCAAGATACTATATAATAATCAATTATCATTTAACGCATTATTTGTGTTGAAGAATATATCACCATGGAAATAAATAGGAACAAGGTATGTTGGAAGCACAGACCAAAGTGTTCGATCAATATCTTGGAAGCTACTGAGCATAGAACATTTTGCAATATTTCCTTTGAGAGCAAAAGAAAGCAAATGCGGTAGGATGTAGGAAAGCGACGACGTTAGTTTTTTTTTGTTCTCAGAGCTGACACAACCTTGTGGAACTAGTTTAACTTGAACTTGACGAGATGTGACTAACTCGAGTTTTACTGATAGCGGACGTCACAAGGGATAGAGTATGAAAGTTATAAGTACTTGTTGTGAATATGGCCACGGAAATGAAACAAGTATAAAGTCCTCTGCGCAACAAATAGTATTTCTATAGTTTGTTAGTTTCCAATAGAAAATTGTCTTTGGCATGGCACCGTTGGTTGAAGCTTGATTTGGTCAAGTTACCATTTTCGTTTGCGATGTAGAATTCTGAGTTAGATTCCCGAACGAGCAAATAAACGAATAGTCAACTGAGTTGGCCTTGGTGGTGTACATAATTTTGTGTTTTGTCCATCATCAGCGAACCTTTTATCATTTCGCTATTGGATATGACGTATATTCTTCTTAGAATGAAAAGGGTTAAAAGCATAGATTACCACACTGGCAAAGTGCAGATTGGCAGATATCACACTTTGCTATACTGAGTACCTGCAATGTACATAGGAAATTTGTACGTAGGGCTATGAGTTTAAAGCAGTTTTAGTATTTCTTAGTGGAGAGTACGTTGCGCTTAGGTAAATACTTTCTTTTTCCTTTTTTTATAATGATTGGTTGATTTGAAATATATACGGATACCGAGCAGGAGCGCCAAATCTCTATCATCACAGACTTGACTAGCTTCGTCTTTATTCATACACAACAGTACTATGTATATCAAACTCTGTTTTCAGGCTGTTCAACATCATTATCAAGCCTTATAACTAATGCGCACTTTTGTATCGTTTGTCTATGGTTTGCCAGGCAATTGACACACTGATAGAAACGGCGTAGGTAGAAAATCCCGTTCTGGACTTTCCATTAAAATGTTCAGCATTACTAAATTAATTAATTAATTAATTAAATCGGATAAAATTAAACAACCAATTTTGCTACCAAGCTATTTCAATAGAACATTCTAGATAGAGTTTTCTTTAAAGTGTTCGAGAATGCTAATTAAAAGTAGCAAAGAACAATGTGCTGGTTGTGCTGAAAGTATTAAATGTAATTCCCTGTCTCAGCTCGTTTGAGCTATTTTCGCTTTTTGCGAATCTCTTTGCAAGTGCATCGTGAAATTGGTGTGCGTCTCACCGCTTGTATCCAAGCTTTTGTGTTTCGTTTTTGGATTTAGCTTTAGTATTTAGTTACAATGCCGGCAGAATTACTATGAAAATTTTACCGTACTCTCTGTTTCAGTAATAACATTTCACTCATTTATTTTATGTCACATATTATATATAACATGATTAGTTCCAGTGTAATTTCCTTTGAAATTGAATTAGCTTTTTTAATGTTAGGACATTATGACATTTATTGTAGAGTTTTTTTTCCCTTAACTGCTTTGCTTACTGATATTCTTTTAGGATATCGCTGACTTAATCGAAATTTTCTCGCTTTCGTAGCAAGGTCTTGATAAGACAAGTCCTTTGAGTATTTTTCTTGTCTTTGTGAATTTCTTTTTGCTCTTTATGAAAATTGTCTACATTCTCAGCAGAATCAACGGTCGGATGGTATGGTTTATCAAACGTGACTGACGCCACATGCCCTGATTACATCTTTGCATCACAAGTCGGGATTCTCGGTTTTAGAATTCTTCAAATATTCACTTTTTTCTTTGAGAGAAAATGATTTGGTATTTTTTTCTTTTTCGATTATTTTGTCCTGTTTGTTTTTATTGTCAACTGTTACGATTGATCACTGTCCTTATCCAGTATTTTTTATTGCCGCTGTATGGAACATCTCGCTTATTAAATACTGTAATTTACTAATTTATGCTTTAATATATTGAAGCAGAATTATTTCTTTCTAATTCAATTCAGAAATATCACCGTGCTGCGTTATACATGAATGAAGTTAGCGTCATAGCGATATTTATCGTTCAGAATATATTCGTAGAAAGCACGTTGGCGAGTTCTCAATTATTTCGACAACTACGACTCAGTTCGCCCACGTGGACAACTGAAAGTGGGTTTTTTGTTCCACTTTGGTGCTTGAAACTTTTACTCACAGCAATTTGTTCTCCAAGAGTTTACTGGTGGAGAATTCCAGTAGGTATTAAGTTTGCCTTTTATAATGCCTGCTAATTGATGTACAGTAAAAAGAAATAAATACAAATGAATTAATGTGTTTTACTGCATCATAAGATGAAAGGGAGTAGATTAGAATTGATTGGAAAGCAGAACATACCCTGTACTATCCTATTAGATATTTTCAGACAACGATTAGATACTGAAATTATGACCAGATTTCAGTTATCCGAATGTTCCTATAGAATTAAACCTAAAACTCTTATCTACGAAGCTCTAAAAAATCTTGGATCAAATAATGATCAGTGTATCATTTGTTGTTTAAATGTTACTATATGCATTACAAGTTATGGATCGTATTTTCAATGTAGCCCATTTCGTAGATTTAGTTGAAGAGGAATGTATTATCGATATTATAACGGTGTCTTCTTGGCGATAGTATCTGTCTCCAAAAATACAGCTTAAATACATGCTTAAGAATCTATTAAAATCCTATACGTCATGTTCCCGAGGAGTTCAATGTCATAATGTTTTGGAAGAACATTTCTACTTATCCTAGTACTGTAACTATCACATACGTACATATATTAAGGTACGAAAACTATCTTTGACCATTCTCCTTGTAACTGGTTTCTTCTAGACATTTGTGCAAAATATAATATATGGACATGTTATCGGTATATACTGTTGAATTTTTGGCAATTGTTCAATTTTCATCATGACATGCCGTACCATGAACATCAGTGTCTTCGTTTTCCAAATTGTCTAGTGCTTAGTGTACATCTATTGTTATGTCACCATGATTAATATTATGTGTGACATTAGTAAATGTTTAAAGTATAAATACTATTTGAATGTCTTCTTTCATACACCTCATACAATGTGACAGGGAGTGTGTGAGGCGTAGCTGTGACGTTTCTTCTGACACTTGTATTTGCGTTGATGACTTGCATTTTGTAAAATTTTCTTTGTGTGTATGAATAATATGTAGGTAATGTTTGTTTATTGTTAGTTAATGTTATGTTTTTTACCGTTTATTTATTATTTTAACGTCACGTCTAGTAATTTAAAGATTACATTTATTTCGTTTTGTAAATTTGATGAAATGTCTAAATTGTTGTATGTGAGTTTCTCTTCAAAGAAATAAATAGAAAATAATGATAAATTTGAAAATTTAATGGATTTAAAATGGAGAACCGCTTCCAACACTGAAATCACAAAAGATTGGTTAGTAATTATTAAAGTCACAACCTAAGTTATATGTACATGTTTGGTACATTTTGTATCTCATGTATATGTTTATGATGCATCATATATTTATCACTGTTGGCATTGATTGATATTATTGAAATGTCACTCCACCGCGACATGTGCTGATTGCCGTATCTATGACCTTGTGTGGATGTCACCTTATGTCACATACAAGATATAGCATCTAGGGTGCAAAAGCAACTGGGTGGATATAGCAACTGTATATGTTGCTAGGCAACCCTTCTGCAATCAAAAATCGTTCATCTTTTATTTTAATATTATTCTATTTGTAGCCTAAATATAAAATCCAAATACATGATAACTATGGCTGTTCAACTTAGCAAAGAATACTTCAATGGTACGCGCGCGGATGTAAGACGGTAAACATAGAAGCAACGAGAAATGTCAGTTAAATGCAAACAGTACCATGAATACATGTCTTCATTTACTAGAGCTCCTTTAAAGTAGGCACATACATTAATCAAATCAAAATCTTAAGATGTGCTATGGAATACTCGTCAGTTATTGATCGTCAAGTACGCCAAATGGCATACAAATAATAGTGTATACATATCGGGGATGTTACGGATATTCGCACCCGCATCCGCAAATGCCAACAAGCCGAGTTTTTTGCGGATGCGGATATAAAGGAAGTAGGCGGGGCGAGAATGGCATGAGTTCGCTAATTGACCAACAGGAAAGTGCATACTCGTGATTGTGACAAGTTCCTACAGGTTTTCTCAGTTTTGTTTTAGTTATCGATGCCACTATGACTACAT
>DWEE01002935.1:0-11008 GCA_018245755.1 Parelbella macleannani
ACAGCCATCGTGCGCGTTAATATCAGCCTACTGTCATCTGCTTACAACTTAGTTCTATAACTATAACATGGTGAGTTAAGAGACAGCCTGGTGAAACGTGAGGGTGTACTACACTGCTCTACCTAACCCTTCGGGGATTACAGGCGCGATGTTGCTTTCAAACGCTAAATTTGAGAATTTTCAATTTGGTCGAGAAATTGCATTGCGCTACGAACTGTCACTTGTGGAGTTGAAAATGGATTTTTGAAACTGCCAACATTTTCTATTACGCTTCGGGATTTCCCTCGGCACAGGGAGTGGTGGGTATGAGTTGTGCCAAACACATACTCGTACACTATTTCATATATCTCGAATATTTTGATCGGAATCAGAAATAGGTGTAATTTCTGTATTTTATTAGTAACTGTTTTTATGCTCGGTGTGTGGCAATAGGCA
Organism: Parelbella macleannani; assembly: GCA_018245755.1. NCBI lineage: Eukaryota > Metazoa > Arthropoda > Insecta > Lepidoptera > Hesperiidae > Parelbella > Parelbella macleannani. Next base: position 436 of record DWEE01002935.1, read on the forward strand.
ACAGTGATCCTACCCCGTAAGTGATCTGGCGTGCGATATATACATAAATGTATCTTCATATATGTTTTTACATGCAAATTAACATCTCCATTAAATAACCCATCTCCGTTTATTTGAGTCATATGTACTAAGTTGTTAATGGCTAATATATGTATACTCAGATACATAGAAATATAATTAAGATTTATGTACAGTGTAACTTATCTTGTAATAAATAATATGTAATTAATTATCTTGGTACATTTCCACTTCATGTCAACGTTAACGTTATTGAACTGTGCCCGGTGTATGGCAATAGGCCCATCTATTTCATGGGACTTAAACGTAACTGGTGAAACGTTAGTGTTACACTCCTCTGCCTACCTCGTCGGGGATTACGGACGTGAAGTTACGTTTTTTTACATCTCAAACTATGCTGACCTTGTATTACGGTAACTAGACAGATGAAGAACATATATGTATATGTTTTTCTATATATAGATTGTAAATATTGTAGATATAAATAATTTCACAATCCTAATACAGAACAAAGCTCGTCACACAAATATTTGTTCTGCGTGCGAATCGAACCCACAAATCCCTAGCGTACCAATCAGGTTCACTAAAAACGGGACCAAAGGGTTAGTGAAATAAATCCATCCTCATCATACGCTAACAATGTATGCGATACACGCGTTAAAATTATGTTCCTATTGTTTAGTGAGTGTGTGTCAATGAATAACTATTACCGAGTAAGTGAGTTGTGAATTAGGTACATTAACGGACACTAAGTGAAACGACAGTATTTTATATAGACATGGCGGTACACGTATATTTTGTGTTTCTTAGTAGAGTTGTTTAGCAGTTTGTTACTTGACACCGATTATTATGTTTGTTATGTCCAGCAGTGGACTTGTTGATGCTGATGGATGGATGATTAGTTCATTATAGTTTTAGGACAGTATATCATCCATCTGATCTTGAGAGATGATCCGTGTCCAATAGTGGAATTTTAAAATGGTTGTCGATTATTATTGTATAAAAAAATGCAAGTTTCCTGATGAGATAGGCAAAGAAAGAGAGAGAGAGAATATATCTCGACGGTACACAGTTTTAAAAGGCTCATAGCCTGGGTTATGGTATCCAGAGTAAATGCATCATCATTAAATTACGACCACTTGTCATTAATGAACGACTGGGGTGGAGGACCTATTAATTTTCACCAGCCCAATAAACCCGGCGCTGACAAATCGTGCTGTGGTGCGGTCTGCCTAGGCACGGCTACATGTCCTAATCGCCGACAGGCAACAGCGTATCCGGTGTAAAAAGCCGCGCTCTGCGATCAGATTCTGTGCAGAAACCTCATGAGAGGCCTATATTCAGCAATAGACTTAAACAGGCTGATGATGAAGATTATGATGATGAGAGGGCGCACTTATTGTAAAAGATCTCAATCGCTACAGACCTGACGTGCTTTACAGGTATATAAAACATTTCTAGCTCTAAGCCCCAAAATCGTTTTAACGGTAACATGAAAGGATTAAAGGATTTAAAAAAGGATAACAGTCGTGGATTTTAAAATGGAAAAGAAATCCAAAAAGGAAAACGGATTTAAAAGGGAAACGGAATTGCCAGATTTTGTTTGTACAATAATCTTAAAAACATCGTAATATATAGACTATATTAATATGTAACTACACCTTGATTTTTATCCTAAAGCCCAGTGCTGAGATTATGAGTAAAAGCCCTTATGAAAGTGCACCATAACGCTTATTAGTTGAGACCCGTGTCCAGCAGAGGTCGACATGCTGATCATGTCATTTGATACCTTTATTTACTATTCATTTGGTGAACAGGTTTTGAGGTTTTGTGACTCTAGCCAAGCGGCTAGAGTCGCAAAACTCAAAACCTGTCAATTAATATATTATGTTAATGAATGTTGAAAAAGCAAGGCAAGTCTATAAGATGCACTCAGTGCTCTCTGCCTTTCCCATATTGTACCTGACATGACGATACAATAATAAAAATTAAATTTCGTCTTATCGACTTACAGGTAGGTTGTGAGGAGAAAGTAGATATCATAATAACAAAAACGCTTAAAAAAATTCAACCCTCGTTTTGTGTATTTAACTTCGTTGTTATTTTCAAAGCTTATCACCGGAACACAGCAGAACTGTGTACACACACACTTGATTTATTTTTCAAGCTATGGTTTTAGCGCTCCACCTGCCAGGAATTATTCATTAAGCCGCATACATACGTGTACATATGTGTGTATATGTGCGTACATATATGTATGTGTGTATATAACACATAAGCGTTGTAAGAACTTACTCGCGTCGGTCAGTTTTAGGTAATCGTTGACATTTTGTTTTTCATTTCCCTAAACATATATTATGTAAATAATATTTATTTATACTCATGTGAATGAATACTGAATGAAATAAAATATTTCACGTTACGTTCCATTTCATAACGAGTGTGCTTATTATTATTGTTTTAATTATATATCTATTACATTGAACGTATAACATAACGAGTGACAAGTGGGTGTATGTCTATCCCTTCGACGAAATGCAAGCGTGATGTTATGTTACAAACATGTCAAAGCCAACAAATTTAATGTTCAACGATTTGAACTAGTTCGTGTTCAAGTTTTGAGTGAATGTGAAATTGTATGATTTAATATTAAAAACCATATTTATTATTTCGTAAACATATTTGTGCCGTTGCAATAAATATATCGAAGTTCACAAACGACGAACAGAACTTAACAATTTCTTTCAGTATTCGATAACTCGATAGCAATGTCGATAGAACTTTAAAATAACATAGCGCAGATATTATAGATACACTCAAAGAAAAAAAGCATATCACTGTACTCCTACAACTGCACTGTACAGTCCCGCGCGTTTTTAAACTAACTTGTTACACGGTAAATCCGCGTACACAATAACGTTTCGGGGTAATATTTGTTAATTTTGTATGATTGTGTTGTATGGGTGTTGATAGCTTAGTGCCTTAGATTGAAGCGCTTCAATCAGGGCGTTATGGATTGAAAACCTGACAGTCATCTCTGTCGGGAGACTAATATAAGGGATGAAAAATATTGTGAAACTTATTTAGGTTTCCACGCAAATCGTTAATAGCGTGTCGGATTATCCCTTGTTAACATCTTGCATATTATATCTATATTAAACAGTTTGACTAGACTATATCATATTATTGTGTTCAGACGACCTATACGCAGAATTTGAAACAATATCGGTTGGGCCTTCTGTTTTGACATCTCCTTGACATTTGTATTTTTACTTTGTATTTTGATGTCTGAAAAAAAAGTAAACCGTTAGTGTGAACATACCATTACAAAATCCGAAGTAATAAGTTGGAAGTTTCGTCACAGTGGCAGTTTCGTAGAGCGCGGAGACTCTACCGCGGCGAATGGGGAGATAGAGACGGTATTCACATGATATTTGCTTCATTATAAGTTTCTTTTAGTTGTTTTCATGTGAAATTTTTCATCAAGTTGGTGTCCTGCGATTGCTTACGTCTGTTGTTATATACATTTTTAAATGTTCTAAAATGTGTTGTGACTGACTGTTGGTTAGCGCATCTCATTGCTGAGGCGAGGGTTATTGGTCGGACTCTCACCTGAGAGAAATATTGATGTGATGAACGCAGGTGTTTTCTGTGTCTAGATGCAAAAGGTTATCTATATAAGTATACATTTATATGTAAGTATATATGTAATTATATGTAAGCATATATTTATATGTATACTTGTATACACAGGCCGTTGAGTAATTATTTAATGATTTGGTTAACATGGCACAGGCTCTATCTAGTTTGGGGGTAAGAATGACCATGAATATAGTAATGTTAGCACTTATTTTTTATTTCTAGTGTTAAGTATTCAATCCAACCGATTTAATCTGCATGAAAATGATTCATCCAAAGATACATCGCAAATCTTTTTGTGCGCACCGTACGAGCCATCCATTAGAGGCCAATAGCATATGGGTAGTCACTGCGGACGGTACGATGGTTGTGGCTCGTGTGAAAATACGCCGTGTCATCTAAAAATATATGAAGATATGTATCTCCGGCCCGCTGAAGTGGAGCGAGCGGTGGCAAACGAGCTCGTTAGCCCGCCTGGAGACAATTGACTCTCCATGTCCACGGTTGGACCACCGTTGGTATACCTGACCTCGAAAGCTGGTGAATGAGAAGTTAAAAATAAAAAAATATTTCGAAGTAAGCGAAATGTTTGGGCACCATCCGCTATCTCTGTTCACTACCTAATGTTTTTCTACCTGGATTTTTTTCCTGTAAATGAGTAATGCTGACGGTGATGCTGGCATGTAACAAAGTTATTGAAAAGTAACATTTTAGCATCCGCCAATATTATAATATTATCAACTCTGCGTACGATCACTGTTTAGTAAATCAGCTTTTAGAAGGACATAACAAATCGCAACAACTCGCCCATCACGCGTTCTCTATTGTATACAAATTCGCCTAATCGTAACGAAAAATATTAGATTGCCACAACGTGAACAATGAATTACTTGACTTTAGTTCCGCCACTAACGACGAATATTAGTTTAAAACGACTTCATAATTATAAAAGAATGAAAAAATTAACAATTGATCAAATCGTGGAGAGCAAAACATTCTTGTGGAATCAATTCGTTTTTGTACGGTTCATTGCATGACTGTGTGTTAGTTTGCGCGGAATGCTAAATAGTTCTCATACAATATTTCGCTCTTTATTTGAACCCTATGAATTATTTTAGCTGCGTATCTTGAAGTTCCCTATTTCTTCTCAACGTTCTTGTAATATAATCGGCAAATATTGCAGTTCGAATTATATTCCAGCGTTTAATCGCACTTAAATAGTTTATTCAATAAATTCCGTGATATTTCTACAATAAATATGAAAAAGGCAATTAATATTCAATTAGCATAACATGACATTGTAGCTGTTTCCCGGAAGGGGTAAGCGGAGAAATGTATCTATTCTACTTTTAAGGATTATATTGTAGGTCCCATGTACATTGACATACTCGTATATGCGGTTCACATCCCCACTCCGTGCACCGAGAATTTCAAGTTACAAAAAACCTAAAAATACTTCGCCAACCAGCAGACGAGGAACTCAAATAGGCTGTAACATATGGCGCGTATAGCTTTGGAAGCTACAGCATTCATACTGACCCTAAAACAATTAGGTTCATTTGTCACAACTAATTGCCGTCAAGCATTCGCGCGCATCGGCACGGATTCGCACGCGCCGTCACGCACCACTCTTATCCTAAGTCGCGTCACGTGTTATGGCATATTTCACTGAACGAGGACAACAAAAATGCCTTTATTAAAAATGTACAAATGTACATTTACATCCGGTCTTCGCCGTGACCTCGCTGTGTGCGACAGGCGCTCATGAAGAAAGAGCTCGGAGAGGTCCGAAATTAATCGTGTTATCCAGAAAAGATGTATTAATTAAGTTAGTATATAGCTTGTCAATGCTCACAAATTTTGCTTGCGTTTATGGAAATAGTGGTAAATATAGAAGAGGCACGTGATATCTGCAAGGATAAAGATATCTGGCCCTCGGTGTTCTCTGCCTACCCCGTGAAGGACCTGACCCGATTATATAGTAATTATAATAAATTCTCTGCATGTTAGAGGGTTCAACCTTTAGAACCAATCTCGTATGAATACACGAGCACAAACGTTAGCAAAGGCGGTCGGTTGATATGCAGAAAGGGCGAGATGAGTGCCCTAGTTGGAAGGGCGGATCTATTCCGCCCTCAGACAGGTATTAATGGTCCGTCACTGTTCGTCTTAAGCGTAAATAATACTATAAGCCATACTACATAAATTTATCACCGGTGAAAGGCAGCTTCTTTCTAATGGTTTTCACTTTTTTTTCTTTTATAATTTTATCTTTTAATCGGATTTAAAAGTTATTTAGATTCAAATGCTTCTTTTTGTTGGTTTCTGTTGTTTTTGATTTCTTTCGCATTAAGAGAAAAACGTTATATTACATTGAAGTTACATTGTAAATGATTTCTAAATACTTAATAGGGATAAATATGTGCAAACTTTTGTACATCATTTTTACTTAGTATTTTTGCGTGTATGCTTAGTTATTATATATAAAAAAATATAGAAAATCACGTTATTTGCCATATCTACAGATAGACAGAAACTGAGAATTTTCAACGGTTATGGTCCTATCCAATGTCTTATATATTTTCAAGTTTTATCCGCATCGTACTTTTTTCTTTTTAATAAGTCATCTTTGGATCTTATATACCTATTCTTTTATTCATGTAACACATTAAATTATAAAGCATAACATTATCCTGATTGTAATTTTAAATATTATCCAATTTAAAATGACGAATCCCTTATATTCTCATCCTGTTCTTTCCTTAATCCTAAAATGTGTGCGATAAATCTGGCCGCCTATGACGGGTTATGTCCTCTCAAGAGGACATCGAAGTCAAACTTATTTAAAGACGCGCATTAAATTAGTGGAGAATCAGTTGTCAGGCACGGTCGCGTGAAGACATGAACTTTCACTTACACTGTGCCTTTGTGAAGGACATACACTCAGTTGACACGTGAAGTTATCTAGAACAGAAGCCCGTATTATAATGGTGATGTGATGGAAATGGTTGTCTATTAACATACATAATATATTGTAGATATAACATGCTTATTGCATTTATGAAATGAACAATAGTGAATTGAGAGGCGTGTGTAGAGGACGCACCTCAGATCTGCAAGAATAGAGATATTTGGCTCTCGGTGCTCTCTGTCTATCCCGTAAGGGACCAAATCAATCATACCATCATTATGAACCATTTCAATCATAATCAATATCACAAAGTTCATAATGATGAATTTTTGTCGTTTTTAAGAAATATTGAGCCGTGGTGAGGTAACGTGAAATTTTGCTTTTATATACGTCTGTGTTCTGATATTCAAAATATTTTATAACCATAAGAAAATAATCTCCGTCAATATATTTAAAAAATCCTATAAAACGATCGCAACGACAAATAACGGATCTACTTGTGAATAAAAACCATCCGCGCACCCACTCGAACATACAAAAAATTTCATCGAAAATTATCGTTATTATGTAACAATCAATTACGTTTATGATAATATGAATTGCTAACAAAAATATTTGTATTAAGTCCGCAGTCTCATCTAGTTCCCACGCTATTAAATAAACATGTTTATTGCTCAGGCGTAACAATATTATTGTGAAATACCCAACACTCACATTTTTATGTAAATTGTGTTTCGCCAATAGCTCGTAAGAGCTTTTTATCAAAAAAGCCATCCCTGTAAGTGGTTTCATATAAGTTATAACTTGTCTGGCTAATGGACTTACATACATACATATACGCGAGTGTATGATTATTTCGTACTTCGTGTTATATTTTTTCCTTAACACATTTTTTGTATTGGGTCTCTGTTTATTTGTACCATCTCGAATGAAATATGGCTGTTGACTTACTTTACGTTTGGCAGTCGTTCTTCGGATGTGTCCACTGCTAGATATAGGCCTCCTTTAATCGACACCACTCCTTCTGGTCTTGGGCCTTCAGAACGACTTAATTATCATTCATCATTACCATAAATCACAAAATTAAAAAGTTGAAGTGTTTGATCGATAATTGGATTTCCCCAGACTTTTAACAATATCTATTTATAATTTTATCTTCTTCCAGTGTTCCGATCACAAGGCTAGATTGAATATCTGTTTTTATTAATAATGTGCAAGATATTATACTTTCAAGGCTTAGACAGCATCCGGGCTTGCTAACGTTGCTTATCAAATATATGATCGTTTCAGCTAACTCTGACTTGGTAATTGGTAAACTACATATCGCTGACATAATCCGACCAAACAGTGAACTCATATTTTTGGATATGGCATTATTCGCTATTTACCAAAAGCATTTGGTATCAAAATATATAGATTAGAACGTAACACGACACCTGTAATCCTCGTTGGAGTAGGCAGCCTTTGAAACATTAAGCCAAAGAGACCTAATTAGAATTACATGCACGTGTTAGCTGTTTCAAGAGGGTAATATACATATATGTAATGACTCAACCTATCTTTTGTTCTCAGGGCCTCCGCGTCACAACAATAATCGGATCGTTGGGAACTTGCGCCGGCTCATGGCTGAAGGTGTTCTCGGTACCCCAGGACATGTTCTGGCTGGGCTTCACTGGCCAGACCGTGGTGGCCATATCCCAGGTGTTCATCCTGAACGTGCCGCCAAGACTCGCCGCCGTGTGGTTCGGCGCTGACCAGGTGTCCTCCGCGTGCAGCATTGGCGTGTTTGGGAACCAAGTGAGTGTGTTCATAATTTTATAATTTTCGTTATGCTATGAATCTTGGGCATGCATACGCTAGGACTGTGAGAACAAGTAACAAGTTTATATGTATAAACAAGTTAGTTTAGCACTGAGTAAAAGTCACTGTTGAGCGGGGATAATTACTTCATTTCACAGTCGAATTTAGTATAGGTATTTTTATTTGTGTAAATATCATTAAAGTATTTGTTCTGTATGTGGGTGTTAAAAACTCTTGTACAAGTACATATTTATATAGAGTTTAAACTAGCTTGGAATTAGAGGGTCCCTGTATTTAGCAATGTGTAATTTTATGTTTGAAAACTCAAAGACTAGCGTTACTTCAGTCATGAAACATTAACATTACACGCAAATACTCGTACAAGCAAGTTATATTAATATTTACTAATATATCGCCGTGCCAGGTTCCTTATAGGATAGGCAGGGAGTACAGAGTATCAAAGATCTATATCCTTACGGACCTGATGTCCTTCTACATACATAATTCTCTTCATACACGCGCATTACTTGATACATCTGAGTTCCTAAATGAAAACCATTCAATACTCGTTTAACGCTTTATTACTTGGGACTAGCACAATATAACCGTTTGCGGAGAAGACTTTCTTATTGGATACGAGAACCGGCGACTTGCGATAACGTTATGTATGGAATTATGACGCTAAATCATATTGGAATAAAGCTGAATATTCTGGAAAAATGTAAGTAAGTTTGAGGGCCCAATTTCTCTCCTGATTTCATCGTATATTATAGAAGGGCATTTATATGTATTTAACAGCCTCATAAGCAGTGATTTATTTGTATTAATTATCTGTTGCAATGGTACAGGGTGTACCGAAGCTGCTATGAAACATAAAAAAAATTGTTTCTGTTTTTAAGGAATAAAATTCTCAAAGCTCTTGAGACAAATATTTCTAAATAGAATGTGCTTTTAAATTTTATGTTAATAATAATTCGAGGATATATTTAATTATGAATGAAATAATATTGTAGTCAGAAAAAACAATTATGCTTATGAAGGCCACGTACGACGTATATTCATAAATATGTATTTATGTAATATATTATAAGCCACGTTGTATAGCATTTTAAACTTACCATTACAAGGAAGTAGATTGCGAATATTTCAAAGCACCCGTCAAATATCATACAACTGCTACTTAAGGTCACATGGGTACATTATTATATCCAGTTATGGCGATGACGTCATCAACGCTTTCCCAACGGCGACCTGTTTCCTCATTACACAAAGTAACTTCGCTCGTAAGCTCCTATGTCTCTCATCTTTGAACTGTGCGGGTTTGAAATGAGAACACGTTCGGATATTGCTAGCGAATAAATGAAGTAAAGTGTATGAAATAAAGATTCTTATTGTCTTAAAAGAAAAAACTTTATGCCCGAAAAAATTTAATCCGGTTCCAAGAGAATCTATTTCAAAGAAACTAAATCTATATTTATATGAAAAGTTAGTGTCTAGATAAGAGGACTTTTATTTCTTAATAATAAAAATTTGTGAAAATTTTCACACGGTCCTCGTTTCTCCAACCAGGAAAAAGCGTTATTACATCAACTAAAAAAAACGATAATATATACCTACATGTACAAATTTCTATGATTATATATAGTTATACACATAATTTAAGCCCTTGAAACAGTGTCAACACACGTGCCCTTCACAGTTATACATGTTCTGAGTTGCAACAGAATCCACAACCTGCTATTGAGCATTTAGTATCACTAACCACGACTAATGGGCCGATCAAAAATATTTTTTTGTGTCGATAAAAATTCAATTTGTGACATTTTATCAAAACTCTAAACTCGTATAATAGAGTTTGTTTTCGAAAACGATCTTCGGCAAAGTTGCGTTTTAATTTGTTTTTTATTCAGAAAACTTTTTAATTGCGAAACTTTCATCAGGTTTCAGCAGGAATTGTTTATGTTCACCTTTCACTTTCTCTTTAATCAATGTCTTTTAATAGATTAACGCGTATTTTTTTCCTTAAGTTGGGAAAGTCTCCAACGGTACGTAGCTCTCCAAAAGCTAGAATTCAATGTTAGAAACTTTTAAAAACGGGGTAAAGATCGGGCTGCATTAAAACGCTCGTAAGCATATACATAAGTCATATAAAGTTCCCTGCTCGAAGGCAGATCGTTTCTGGTTTTGATCCACGATCTACCACCA
>DWEE01002936.1:0-11007 GCA_018245755.1 Parelbella macleannani
TTTACACAAATGCCACATTTTAGGTACACATTCGTGCGGCATATTCGGCGACTCAATCGGCGAACTCGATACAACAATCCAATCTTACTTAAAGTTTTTATTGAATTTCACATTGAATGTCATGTTTCCTAAGCGATCCTCACCTGCAGTGTACGGTGATGGGCCCGTCTTGGCCGAACTGCTCCTTGGTCTTGTGCACCTGTCCGAGGAAGTCGATGAAGCCCTCCCCGCTCTTGGGCACGCCCTGCTCCGGCCAGTCGGTGAACTGGAACTGGCGGACCGTTCTGGACGCTCCGTCGCGAGCGTCTGTGACCTGGTACCAAACAGACATGTCTCACGTATAGGTGTCCTATTTTTCTTTAGCTTCTAATAATTTTTTCTTCAAATGATAGTCGTGAAATTATTAAGCTCTTTACACATGATCGTTTATTAAAAAAGCCTTATGTATGAATAAGACTAATGAAATAAATGCTAATGAAACAAGGCTAATGAAACAATGTTAATGAAAAAAATAGAATTTACAAAACTCATGATAATTTGTCTTATGTTATTAAAACACTCATCAAATTTGTGTGATTGAACATAAGACTTCGTAATATTTGGACATTGATTACCAATAATGAGTGAAGTCATGAGCTATGGTTACCTTGAATTCCCTCAAGATGTACTGAGGCATGTTGTACTCAGCGATGGGGTCCACAACGAAGCATTGATAGCGCACTGAGCGGTCGGAGGGCCAATACTGATGACATTTTTCCTGAAAATGGTATTTTGTATCACCCAATATTCTACATAAAAGTACTTACTTTAGAAGATAAATTAATTAATTCGAATAAAAGGCTTATAACATACCCGGCCCATTTCCTTCAGCTTGGTCAACATGACGATGATGGTGGAGTTGTGCTCCCAAAGCATTCTCCAGAAGTCGTCAGTGGTATCGGGCAACGGGCCCTGGGTGGCGATGTAAGCGGCTCTGTATCTGTAGCCGTCGACGAAAGAGGCATTGATGTAATCGGACCCGTCTCTTGGAGTCAGGCACACGCGTGTCGATTCGTACGGCAAGATATGAACAAGCCTGTTCTTATGCTTGTTGCAAGGCAGACTGGCTGACACGAAACGGCTAGAATCAGCCTTCATGTTGGCCAATTTCTTAAATTCCAATTCCATTCCAGTGATATTCTCAATAGTATCGATACGCATCAGCTTCTGGATGTGCGCGTGCAAGTTGCGCGCCGGCACCTCAGTGTCGCCGCAAACAACAGCTTCGAGAAGAGCATCGTGGATAAAGATGTACTGGTCTTCAGTCTGCACCATGTAGTTTCGTTGAGCTCGTAAGCAAGTGACGTGGCCGTAGATGTCAACGGTGCGTTCGTGGCGTGCTCTCTCCAGCATTGAGTCTATTACAATGAAACAACCAGTACGACCTACGCCCGCCGAACAATGGACAACCAATGGACCAGCATCGGGCGGATTGAGGGCACGAACTCGGCGCAAAAATTGCAAAAATGGAGCTGGATGATCTGGAACGCCATGGTCGGGCCACGCAGTGAATTGTAATTGTTTTATTTCTCTTCGCTCAGCGCCACCGTTCCTCGTCACTTGGAATGTCCGTATGCAGTAAGTGGCTAGTTCCTGAACTTCCGCGATCGTTACAGTCATCATGCCATATGTTTCACTTCCCCGACTCGGCCAGTATTGGTCACATTTGATCCTAGTCCTCTCCTCTAACTTCGTCATCATTACTATCGTAGACGTTCGTAGCTCCCAGCACATACGCCAAAAATCAGCGAACGTTTCCTGTAACGGCCCCTGAGTTGCGACGTATGCATTATGTTTTCGATAACCATCACAATAGTTAGCATTGATGTAGTCACTTCCGAGAATTCCATCAATAGGTTGGAGTATAACTCGACTGTGGTCATAAGCGATAACGTTAGCGTAACGATTTTTCGGTTTATTAACTTCCATATTGGAATGATCCCATGTGAATTGTTGGCCAGGTTCAATACTTTCATATTCTTGTGAGAATTTAAGGTTATCATTGGCTTTAAGACGATCTATATGCTCTGCGAGTTCTGATATTGGTATAGGTGGGTGTGAAATCATGGCCGGAGTTTGGAAGTTTAACCTTCTCATTTCAACAGGGTCGGACGGTGCTCCAAAGCCAATATCAGCGGACATTAAAGGTCTAGTAACAGCCGCCTGGTCGGGTGTTTTGCAGGGCTGTCGTCTTCTTTTCACAATGAATAAAAGCACGAGACATAAAGATAGCATTAGAGCTGCAATAATTGGACCGATTACCCATACCATACCAGCTTCTTTCCTGTTTTCCTCTATCCTAATTTCGGGATCTCCGTTGATATCTTTAGGGTCAGGCCTGCTGGGTTCCTCACCAGGCGGAGCTTCACGCATATCTAATGAAAGGTATTCTGAGAATGGACTTGAGGTATATAAATGCTTTTGTGGAGTATCTACGACAGCTCTCACGAAAACTCGATATCTTTTGCTCGGATTTAGTTTTCTATTAAGGAACCCTTCAAACATTTCGTCATTACCTAAATGGAAAGTATATAAAATATTTCTCTGTAAGAATTTGGCAGCAATATAAGGAGCATTTTCGTCGTCGGTTCTAACATTGTTTTTTATTAAATCGTCCGTTAAGAACTGATCTGGATTTTTATGATTATGTGCTTTGTCATCAGGAACTACAACTAGGTAATAATGTGAAATAGGGCCGTATTCTTCAGACGCCTGAGGTAAGATTACTAGAATTTCATTTTCAGCCACGCCATAAAAGTCCGGTTTGACCATAGGTTTTGGGGCAGCCATTTGTGTTGTTACAGTTATTTTTGTCGGCGGCCTATAAGAGTCGTCGTTAGGAATGGCACTTACATTAACATTATACGTAGTGAACGGAGATAAGTCATTAATCGAATATGACGTACGGTCATGTTTCACGATTATTTCCTTTTTTGGTATTTCTTGAGTTTGGGTCATACCAAGAGAATCTACAAATTCTTTTATGGCATTGTATGAAATTTTATAACTAACTGGGTTTAATCGTAAAGGTGGGGACCATGAAAGCGTCATAGAATGTGTAGACACATCTTGAGCTCGCAAGTGTAAAGGCACTTCTTCGGGTCTAACTTTAACAGTAACCTTTTCTGATAGCCTTCCCAAACCATCAGCGGTTTTAGTGGCTACAGCAATGGCATATTCCGCAAACTTTTCTAAGTTTTCTAAATCTGTGGAATGTGTAACATGGACCGTCTTTTGTTGCCATTCGTCTAAGTCTTCTACGGGTGTCATAGTATAAAACACAACATAGCCTATGATTTTTCTTCTAGAAGGAACAATTTCCCACCACACTTCTACACCAGATTCTGAGGTCGCAACTGCTTTAACTGACATGGGTGCTCTACCTATATCCCTTTCAGTATGGGCTGTGATGTCTTTGCTGTAAGGCCCAGGTCCTTGTTCAGTGTATGCTCTTACTTTAAATATGTAATAAGCATCTTCTTCTAACCCAGTAAATACAGCTTTAGTTAATTCTGTTGTCTTTTCGACCAGGGAAGATTGATCACCTCGTTTATAGAACTGAATATCGTATTTTTTTATCTGACCGCTTCGATCAGCCCTGATTGGTGCTTCCCAGGTAATACTAATAACATCTGGAGTCTGGAAATGATATGTGACGTTCGTTGGCGGTCCTTTGGGTGCTCCTTCTGGGGTAAGGAAATATTTAATAGTTTCTTGACCAATTCCAATTTGGTTTCTTCCGGCCACCCGAAATTCGTATTGCACACCTCTTTCCAAATCTGTTAATCTATGTGAGCTCACTTTAGTACCGGAGAAATTCTCTTCGCCTAACATTTGATCTTTCACACCATATCTAAGCCTGTAGCCGAGCAATTCACCGTAGGTTTGAGTAGGTCTAGCCCATTCTATTTCTACGGATACAATTGGTTCTCTTTCCAGTACCCTATAACAAATTAAGTTCGGTTATTAATTGTCCTCATTTTTATAGAAAATTGTGTCAATTATTGACTATGCGGTATCTTATGAGTACTTACTTGATGTTAACAGTTGGCCTGTTAGGTACTCCACCAGGCGTTCTCACAGACACAGGTGCACTTCGGTCACCATCGCCCTTTCGCGTTAGAGCTGCCACTTGCACATTATACCGTGTATCGGGCTGAAGTCCGGTTACGTTAAGCTCTAATATAGTATCGTCCATCACGTTAAATCGCATTGGCTCGTTAAGGAGGCCCTTGCCCTAAAAAAAGAGAATATTTTAGACATTGGACATTAGTTATTCACAGGTGAACAAAGATTACCTTGTAGGCTATGTACGTTTTGATAAATAACGGCATAATATTTTAAAAAATCTGATTTCATTGTTATAAGAGTTTAAAGTTCACCTCATCTCTAACTTCTTGCACATGAACGTGATATCCTCTAATAATTCCATTTTTTTCTTTCTCTTGGGGTGGCTTCCAACTAACGTGTATCGAAGTGGAGTTGATTGAGGTCACTTTCACGTCTTGAGGCTCTCCGGGCACTGTGATCACACAAGCTGTACGTTAGATCACTGAGCCGTACCTGTTTGCAGAACGACCTAAATGCCCTATCAGCATCTACGGGAGCGTGCTAGAGAAAATACACTATCTAAAGCGGTTGAACTTTTAAGGGCCTAGAATTGGAATTAAGCGGCGTCAAAGGCTTTTCGGAAAGCACTGCGAGTTCGTATTGGAAAAAAATCGTTGAGTCGCCGTAGTGCGGTCGGTAAACGCCATCGGTAATGCTGATAGAGTATTTTGGTCGGAGGCGAATTTCTACACATGCCTCTCAGCATCTCGATCGGGCATTTGAATACCAACACACACTGATCAATAAAAAACATTTACGCCCTTTCACATCATCATTACCAATAGAAAACCATTACCTTTCAATCCACATAGTTAAGAACAACTAAAAATGTAAGCTTTACAAAGAGTCAATATTTATTAAGGTCTTTTATCTATAGTTAATATAAGCAGCACTTCTATAACTATTTTCGCTTACACACACTGCAAGGGAACATGCTTCGGGGACTTGAGAGCGTCGATCTAGACGTCGTTAGTAGTGAGACACGCCAAGTCGTCGCCGAATCGCCGGATATCGTAAGATATACCTACATTAGACTGTCACCACTTGCAGTTTGTATCATAAAAGAAGTTAGACAACAGTGCTAGGAAGAATATCTACATAAAGCATAGCACAAGCACAAATGCACATCGATACAAGCACTATAGTAATTTATACTCACTCCTCATAGCTGTACGGGTGTTACCAGCGGCCCATACAAAGTCAGTGACGAGAGAAAAAAAAGAGAAAAACGCATTCAAATACATTTAAGACAAATTGTG
Source organism: Parelbella macleannani (assembly GCA_018245755.1). Taxonomy (NCBI): domain Eukaryota; kingdom Metazoa; phylum Arthropoda; class Insecta; order Lepidoptera; family Hesperiidae; genus Parelbella; species Parelbella macleannani. The sequence goes on from DWEE01002936.1 coordinate 5,409, forward strand.
CGAACATTGCAGGGCGAACGGAACTACTAAGTGAGAGATTACGAGTAGAACGCTTGTCGGCAAATGGGGGATACTCTTATTTCACTTCCTCGTGTATTTTGAGCTCTTTAGGAGGCGCATTCAGGTTAAGCCGCTTGGGACGCCGGCGACGGTCTCGGTGTCTGCGTGTCGCCGTTTCTGTCGCATCGAGCATTTAACAAATACGAACGCGAATTAATCTTCTTTACGAGGTAAAAGTGTCTTGAACTCTTGAATTTTATTCCAAAAGGAAAAATTTGCGCGGGGAATGCAAGTCTCGCATACTTCGACCGGGAAAAGGCTACACGTTTCGAAGACCGCCGCGTCCCTTTGCGCTGACGAGTCACTCACACGCACATGTATTGATTAACGCGACGGCGCCGGTCTATGTGTGTGTGCGTCATCAGTGGTGTCTTGACAATGAGCGCCCATCTTTGATCCAGTGTGTGTGATCCCTCGTACCTCGTGTCGCTATCCACTGTGATGTTTGTGGCAGTGTCTGAGTGTCATTGTCCGTTGGCTGTGATCTTCTAACAAACTGTTCAGTATGAAGTCAGAGTAGTCGGTACATAACACTTTTGATTGATGGCCGAACTGTCTGGTGGCGTCCCTCGGGTTCCGCGTTCCTCGCTTACGGCGTGAGCGAATGTTAAGGCACAATAGTATTCTGTATATGTCACAATATCTAGTGTGCATGCACGACGAAAGTCTGATAGAGAATACAGAAGAAGGAAGGAAGAAAAGGAGCTACTGGCAAGAAATTGTAGCTTAAGAGCAAGTGAGATAGATAGAGAGATAGAGATAAAGATAGAGTTAGCGCGAAGTACTAGTCCGAGCTGAGCAGTCCGAGAGTACAGGCGAAGAGCGTCGCGGATCTATCCGTCGGATCCGTTATGAAATGTGCCAATAGGTTTAGGGTTAATTTTGAATGGATCCTCGGGACCGGCGGTCTGTTCGACCCGCGGCCTCGCCGCTAAGAGTATAGTCAGAGTAGTGCGTACAGAAGTAGTTGTGAGTGGTACAGTAGCATGCGCGCGTGTCGTGTTGGACGGTATATTGGTATTCAAATGCGGCGCTCGGGCCGTGGTGCGTGGGGAGCCAATTACCGAGCGATAACATTCAAAATCCAAGTATCTCTTATTTGAGTTCAGGCGCACACACCAAATATAAGAATTTTATTTAATTATGTACATTATGACTTTTTTCAAACTGAATAATATGCACGGTGTGAACGTTTGCCCGTGTCTGCTTAGAAACACACGGCAGCTATGGATTGTGAATGTATCGGCTGGCCAATCGCTTTATTGTATCACGCACTCGCTCTCTCACCTCGTGTCGTCGCTATTTGTGCTGAGTGCTTCCTAAAAGTGCTTCTCTTTTGGACACAATTGTACCCAAACGCGCCTCATGTCGGACACAATTGTGCCCAGCGAGACTTAAACCTATCTGGTGCCCAGTGATAATTAACTGAACGAAAAACGGTGCTGTGTTGTTAAAGAAAGCATGCAAATTGTGTCCATCGCTAAATACTCAACAAATGTGCGCCAAAATCAATAAATATAACGGTGCCGTCGACACTATGTCAGGTGCAATGTAAAGTTTGCATTTCAGTGAGTGCCATCATCAGCGATATTTTCGTAAACGACGGGTCCAGAGACGCGTCCAAATAAATCATTACATGTGACAAGTGAGTGGAATACATATCACTATGCCGCTTGGCAGCGGCAACGGTACGTTCGGTGATTGTCAAATAATCGTGGCATGATAGTAATAATAATAATAATAATAATAACAATACATGTAAGGTCATCGGCAAGCATATTAAAATTTTGTTACGAGATTTAACCTCCTTGTATAGAATCCTGCTATGTGCTCACAAGAAAGGGAACAAAAGAAAAAATGACATTAGTATAATTGATAGTATCGGTAGGGTATTGAACATCATGGTATGAGCTAATCGATTAGAAGATAAATGGTAACCATTCCCCCCGTCCCCCTCTCCCCGCCCACCACAAATAGAATGAGAAAAAACATTGAGAAATTTTCATATCGTCAGTATTTGGTTGCGAGAACGGAAATAATTTGGCGGTGTTCAGTTGTAGGAAATTGAATCGGTAGCAAGGATTCCGAGTGAATTCCTTAAGGCGGTCAATTATTCCCGTTCCCGCCGTTGAAACTGTTTAGAAACATGAAAACATCCACATAAAATATTTAATCAACAATTTCATCACCGAGCAAAAATTCGGATTGGGAGTAAACGATATTTATACATTATATGAATGATTTCATCTGTGTTTACCCTTATACCTGTTAAAATCCCAGCCTTAACGTAATCATCACATGGTTATTAATGTAATCATCTTATATTAAAATTAAAACACATTTGTAATCATTAATGCAACATCAGGGGAAGTAGGTGTCGTGAATGAATTATTTATTTTGTGTTACTGTACATCGCATTTTAGTTCTTACGTACGTTGCACACAGAGTCGGCATTACCGTAACGTCTATTGTCATTTAAATATTACTCCGCTGATATTACACCGCCGATGAGGTTTGTTAAGTTAAACGATCAAATTATGTTATTATTCATTTATATTAGTAATTATTTTCTTGGCTCGGTGAGGCTCAATTTTATGTCCCGCCAGCTGAAGACGGTCTGAATTTAATTAAGCGTAGTTAACTTGTAATATTTTCTCCGTAGGGAATTAGAGAAATATAATTTGTCGGCAATACAACAGATAGCCAGTAGTCAGTCTTCTGTATAATTTATTGATCCAAGTGGGCATAAAATTGAGCTGGTGTTATCGTGTAGTGTTAGAGCGAACGAGTGAATGAAACGTACCGTCTTCGTGCGTTCGTACGGTGACGGGGTAGGAGGCGGGGCCGTCGCCCACGCTGGTGCCCGCGAGCACCCAAATGCGGTACTCGGTCCAGCGGCGCAGTTCGTCCAGGACGAACATGGTCTGGTTGAGTTTAACCACCGTCGCCTCCGAATCCCCTCTCCCGGACTCCACGCAAAGTAGTTTGTAGTATGCGATCCTGCCGTTGGCGCGCTCGGCCGGGGGCGGCTGCCACGTCACCCGGATGGCGGTGGGCGATATCGCCGCCGCGGTCACATTCATTGGGGGCGCGCCGGGAACTACACAAGCTCAGTCATAAGAAAAAAAACCCTCGCGGCTCGGGAACCGCTGGCGACCATCTGGAATCGACACGGGCGCGAGATTTGCGCCCCGCGCCCCGCCCCCCTCCCCCCGCCTGTCCGATGCAGTCACTGAATGCGATCCAAATTAAAAGTCAACTCAAATCAACGGTGCCCAGTAAATGAAAAAATCTGTTAGTTATCACAAAAAATTGAGAAAAAACAGTCGAACATGCACATTTTGTTAAGAAATTCTGTGTGGTGTGGTGTAGGATCCGCTCGCCCATACGTCTCTCTACGTCTCATCCGTCACACTTTCTCCTGTCGGAAGAAAACTGTAGTATTAAGTCCTGCAACATCGCGGCCGCGACACGACCGCCGCGCTCCGTGCACGGGCGCGCGGCGAGCGGTCGTGTCGCTGGATGTGAGCGGCTTACAACTCGATAAGATAATTCCACTCATCGCGACAAATCTCATTTGAAAAATCAGACATACGTACGACATAAAGCTACTACTTCGGGTACGGTGTACGCATTGCTAGTGATAACGAAACGAATGTACAAGAACGCTGTACAAGAATTATAACAATTATGCACGTTGCGTACACGTTACCGTTTCGACAAGTTTACGATAACAAAACACATACATATATTATATTGTGATATAAAAACTTGGTGCTCGTGCTGTATTACTGGCTGCGTGCCGGGCAGGTGCTTTTATGTGAAACATTACAGTAGGAATTACCTGGAAAACTCACAATACTTTACTCTCTCACACTCTCTCAAAGCTCTGGACCGGTGGTGAGGCTTCATTTTCCAATTTGATATGAGTGTACTCTTTATTCCAGTCGATGTAGAATAACTTCATAATAATGTACTTATATGAAATTGAAATGTAGCTCCTCAATTTTATAGCTGAGCCCAAACTCAGAAGTTACGTTTCAAATGAACGAATTGCAAGTTTTAAGTATTAAACAGCGACTCGAACAAAGACGTGACGAGGCAACATTTCATTCGAAATGTGCACGAAATATCCGTGCAAGTGAAAGCCCACGACCGCTCGCAGCGCACGTTGCACGCCCTCCCCCCTCGCTCCCCCCGCGACGTACCGTACTGCTTGGTGCGCACGGCGACGGGCGGCGTGGTGGCGCCCTCGCCGCGCTGCGAGCGCGCCGCCACCCAGATGTAGTACAGCGTGTTCGGGTACAGCCCGTTCAGCGTGTACGTCTCCGTGATCGGTATCCGCCTGCGTGGAAACGTACAAGGTCACAATATTGTTTGGAATACAACGGATAATTTAAAAAAACAACTGTTGTTTAATATTATTTTACTCTATATTGTGCATGGACGTTCAGTAGGTAAGTACATCATCATCAGTAATTGTTCCGTTGCTCAAGTTCTAGATCCTGTCTGCCATCAGAATGAGAAGGATAAGGTCAAGGCCTGCCAGGCGGTTCGAGTACGAGCTGGTAGACACGATATTATGCCATAAAGAACGTCATGGAGTGATTATGAGAATGTTAGTGGAGTGTGTTGGCGTGCTCACAATGTTTTACTTGACTATCCAAATGAGTTACATTTAGTCTTATAAGAACGTACAATGAGACAAAAATGAAAGTACAAAACCGATTTGAGTTCGGGGAAGAAAAACTCCGTCAAATGCATTGAAAATCGTAATAGTTCTAGCCATTTCCATTATTTCATTTTTAATAGAAAAAGTCCACTCCGAAGCGTAAGCCCAGTGGTGGATGGAAAATATGTCGGTGAGGAACGAGAATTATTTCCCTTTTAGCATTATAGTAAGTCGCGTTTTGGTTTTTTCTATTTAATATTATTGAAATATCCAGCCTTTCTTGAGAATTCGCCGGTGATTTTTCTTGTTTTATCGTCAATGTTATTTATAGCTTTTAACGGTCGGTTGTAAAAAGCTATACAGAAATCGTCTCTATAGAAACACTGTTTCTAGTGGTTTAAATTTTAGATTCAGACTCCTGTTATCTTGGTTACAAAACCCCTTACTGTATTAATAAATAAATATGCACCCTCAATATTGCTTATCACTTGGTAATTTGGTATAGTGGTAAAGTAAAATATCGTGAAGAAACCAAACACGGTTAAAATATACTATGTGTTACAAGCTATCAAACTGTGTTACATAGGCGAGCATAACTTCGTCCCACGCTATAAATACACTCTGATCTGTTTTCCCAAACGCGTCAAAAAAAGTATAAGTTCACAGAACGTCGATGAGTCAATTCGCTGCCTGTGCGAAGTCTACAGAACTTCAATAAGGACAACTCGATTCTTGTGCGAAGTGTACACACAGAACTTCAACAAGGGCAACTCACTTCATGTGAGAAATGCACAGAACTTCAAATAAGGACAACTCTCTTCCAATGAGAAGCGAACAGAACTTCAACAAGGACAATTCACTTCCTAT
>DWEE01002937.1:0-11003 GCA_018245755.1 Parelbella macleannani
AAAGTTGAAACCTTATTAAAAACTAAAGGAGTACTTTTATGATCTCCCGTAACAAGTTCCGGATTGAATCTGCCTTCTGCGCTGCTCTGAAAATAATTGTAATATTTAAATTAGACTTCAGATGATATAATTAAACTGATCCTAGCCAACTCCAACCTAGTTCAGATGGACTATGGACATAATCTTTCTGATTTTGAGAGGAGACCTGTGACGAACAATGGAAGGGTAAAACGTTTACATATAAGCATAAAGGGACCTGGCGTGACGATTTGTTAATAATACCAATAAGTTAATTAATTGGCAAAATTGCAAAATATTTGCACAAAATATTTTTTCAGATTATTTTTCCCTCATTAATGTAAATAAAGGGTGGATGTAATGCCAAAGGCATTGTTCATCACTTAGCCCAGGTGATGATGAAAATTGGACCAGGCACCAAGTCCTCATTTTTATTTCGTACAATAATAGATAACAGTACAAGAATAAATGTATTTATATGCATATTTACTTTTACCCGCGGGTTCATTCGCACAGAAATCGATATTAGTACCTACACACTGCAATACTGTTTTTTAATTCAATACCTTTTTTAACCAAGAGTGAATTTAAAATTTTTATTGGATATTTTCGAAAGCTACGAAATTTCATATCTTTCAAGTCTTATTTTAACCCCTTAGGAATAACATTTCCTAATACCAATATGCACATTATGCTTTTTATTATTCGAGAATCGAGAGCGTATGTTCACAGTTCACAAAAAATATGTTCAATAATCGGAAAATAGCGAAATTTGAAGAGAAAATGTAAAAATCGTTATTGTTTTAGAGTTCCAGGTATTGTTAGCATAATGAGATTATATACAAAAGTACTTATTTGTAGTTACATATGTAGTTTATCACCCGCTTCAAGATCAGATGCCCGTGTGTCAATAAATATTATTCATTTATGATATATGATATAGGTATGTAACTTGACCAATTATAATGACGTTTTTGGCAGAACTAGCCATATGACAGCCAACTATATGATCTAACTTAACTATAGCCAAGTGTCATATCGACATGGCTTGGCATCATCAAGAATTTTATTTTATCAACACTTACTTCCGTAATGACGCTGTCATTCGATTTTTTTTTTTAAATACCTTAACATACCCTCTTAGATAGATCATAATATTTTGAAAACTATTATTCCTTTTATTTCCACATAGTAGTTATTGTTATTATATTATATCGTTACGCTGATTCCTTACCAGGTCCTCCAGGTCCAGGCCCATTCCTTGCCCTTTCAAATATATCATGATTACATTACAGACCTGAGGTGCTTGTTCCACAATCATCACTCTCCTCACTCAGGCACGCCGACTCAATTTAATTCATTTGCAATATCAATAATATTACAGGAAATCCTTAAATTTCTTGTGATTATTTCATAATAAACATGACAGCAGTTAATAATTACACATTTGAAATAATGACTAATTCCACAAATAATTTTAAGGAGTGGGTAAACACTTACCTGAACATTCGTTAAGACAAAGATAATAATGATCCGTGCAATAAGACCCAACATGATGTGCTTGGCTCTGCTTAATTTCTCCCTTACTGCTCTAATCATACTTATATTGTTTATCGTTGCTTTTGTAACAATTGTTATTTATCTTCAAGATAGCAATCAGATTGAGCACGTTAAAACAACTTACACTGAAGTCGTCTGTTTCATGTTACGTAATATATTTTTTTTGTTTTTTGTTTTATTTAATTTTGAGTTTTTTATTACTATATATTACGATAAGTCAATGCACGTGATGTTTTAGATATTATGTGGAACCGTAGTTCAACTATCAGCACGTTTCATCTTATCACAACACATTTTACACCATAGTTACTGGAATATTAATCGGTTTTATCAATTATTTTAACATTTATATCAATACGAATCTTTAAATACTCGACGTTAGATGTTCGAAAAACACTATTCATTATATTTTTGTCACATACAGGACGAAGATGGGGGGACTCAAGATCTTTTGGTCCTCCCTCGGCGTTTTACTGTTCACCTCGACGTATGTGATGACTTGTGACGAGAAAGGGTTTTGTTTGGTATGACTTACCTTCTTTTCTTATATTGCTTTTATCTTATTTATTAATCTTTATATTAAATCCTCTCTATCGTTTTCAAATGCATTAAATTTTCCCGCTAACCAAAAAGTACTGCCCTTGTTCTTTTGAAAAATTACTTATACAACATACTCGGTGTTTGTAGATTTATGGATTGTTTAAAATAGAAAATGCCTAAATATTAATAAATTGATAAAATGTTTACTTTTTTCAATCAGCTGGAGGCTCTCAAGGAATTGAAGGAATGCAAAAAAGCCGTCCTCGCATCGTAGGTATATTTCTTATATGGAATAATTTGCTGTCTAATGACTGTTATAATACCAGTCGTGTTACTGTTTCAGACTTTTAAAGCCGCTGTTAGAAAAGAAAATTGGTAAGTTATTACCTTAGTAATAAAAGCAAGATATGGTCGCTTGATAAAACAATTTAATAAATTTTTAATTGAAATTTTAGAAAAAGAAAAACTGCCATGTGCAAAGCCGCCGCCGCCACCGCCGCCTCCAACCACTATTTTACTAATGCCGGCAGCACCTCCGCCAACCTGCCTGCCATCTCCACTCGCGCTTTCACCACCGCCATCGCTACCACCAATTCTACTGTCCCCACCTCCTCCACCTCCTCTCTGTTTACCACCTCCACCCGCTCCTATAATACTTCCAGCACCACCTCCCTCTCCTCTTATTTTGCCAGCTCCCGGGCCTCTATGTTTGCCAGCACCGGCTCCCCCATTTGTACTACCAGCGCCCCCACCTGCTCCTCTATTCCTACCGACACCAAATGGTGCTCCCTTGTTGTTACCTGCGCCACCACCGCCACCTCTTTTCCTACCAGCACCCGCCCCTTTACCATTAATGTTACCCCCAGCCCCTCCAGCACCGCTGATCCTTCCCGCGCCTCCTCTTCCTGCGCCTGCTCCTATCGTAATATCGTTAGTTCCCCCAACACCTCCACCACCATGTTGTTCTCCTCCGCCTCCACCGGGTATCCCCATGAGCGCGTTTATGGTATCACCACCAGTACCAATTACCCTGGAACCAAAGCCAATTGAGTTACCACCACCGCCGTGTGGAACCTGTTACTACTAATATACTCGTACCTTTGACATAATAAGTTCATTTGTGCCTGTGAACAAACTCTTTTGAGTAAAGTGGTAATCAGTGGGAGTCAACAGCAGACGAAGAAGCATGAATAATTATGATAATGAATACATTATGAATGTCGCTATTACTACTCTTTTCATGTACAAGTACGACACGAACAAACAAAGAACAAATTGTTGATTGTCCTCACCATCATAATCTACGTAGGTATCTATACGGCATGCGTTTCACATAAATTTGTTGTTTGTTTTAGTAATTAAGGAATAAGTATAAAAATGTTCTCAATATTTAAATCTTAAGTTTAAGACATATTTATTATCTGTATAATAATTTTGTACTGTTTTGTTTCCATAATAAATAGATACCAATTTGTTAAGCCTGTGTTTTACTAAGCCAATACTTAGGCATGTTTAATATTCGATAGCCTACTTTACCAATGAACTACAATTTAAACTTATCGCTTGGAGGTAAATGCTACTCATAATAAATTTATTGTCTGCGATAAAGTGTTTCTGTATAATTCAAAGAATATTTTTTAAAATACAAACTGTAAGTGCAACGTTAATTTTTTCATGAATAAACATGTGTTTATTTTTTATAAAAAAAGATTCACGTAAGCGGCTAAACTAAACAAAATCTACAAATAAATATTCTTTATATTTTTTATTATCTAGTGCCCACTTACTCGTAAGTTTCGAAATTTAAAAATCATGGAAAAACGGTGAAAACGTAGTAGGTTTTCCTCGTTCAAGCCTCTGATACAATTATATTAAAAGGTTTTATTATGTCATTAAAAACTATTGATATACAAAACCCTGTAAACCATTATAAACTCAGCTAAACATAATCATATTATATTATCAACACAACAAGAATTGTTTCTCATTTAAAACCTAAGAAGAATACACCAAAATTAGTTACTTCTAAAGTAAGAACTTAATGTAATATTACTTCTAGTCGTATGTTATTGTGATTATCCAAATACATGTCATTAATCGTAAAATGCATTGTTAATGAATTTTTAATAAGTTCTTCTGTAAAATCAATACACGTAAATCGTCGTCGTATTCGTCGTTACGCCATTGTGTTAATATTCTCGGAAGAAGCCGGAACTGAGAACAGATTGCAAAATATGCTCGCAGAAACTGTAGCCGCAATATTTAAGTACAAGGTCGTAAATAGCATAATTGTTTTAGCGTGCTGGCCGGCTGTTGGTAATAATAAATATAAACATATATTTTTTATTTTTCTTTAAGTGAAGAGAGTATCGAACTGGCAGACAGTTGTAACAAGAGACCGCATGATGTATAATGTGTTTATTTGCGTTCAAAATTCGATACATAATAAATAAATAGTAGGTACCTATATATTTAATAAGAGATTATGTCAAAGCTTGCAATGGTCTCAAATATCTATTAATCTCATTATGATATCTTTATCGACCAATTATTTTTGTTTGATCACGGTTATATTTAACTGCATAATATGTAGCATGTACTTATTTATCAATAACATTAAATCTCTGTAGATCAAGTAAAATTTGTACGACAATTCGCAAAATATGGCCTGCCAGTTACAATTTCCTGCGATTTATCGGCGCTGAAGAAAATCGATTCCCACCGTTTCCAAGGCGTCCTTTGTTTCCAGACAGCAAATATATCTCTAGAAAAGGTAAATAAAATTATTTTAGATACTGTAGCAATGAAAGAATCAAATAAACTTTTTTTTAATAAAAAATATTACATATCCTGTAAACTTACGTTGTAAAGATAGAGACATTTTGCATTCTGTGCTCTGCCTACCTCGTAAGAGACCTGGCGAAAGGATATAACAAAATTAATAACTTACAGGTTAGAGCAGAGTACTTTTCCCACTGGTACAAATGGGTAATAGTGGGAAATACTTCCCAGGACGGTCTTCGAGAATGCCGATATGACGCAGACATTGTTCTTATAGAAAGTCAAGAAGGCAGAGATTTAAAAAGTAAAGATTTATTCAAACTAATTGTGTATTATATATTTGTACATTTATTTATCATCAAACTTGATATCGTCGGACTTGGCCCTCAAAAAACAATTAAGTATGTGCGAGCGCGAGAAATAAAAGGAAAATATTTCGTAAAATACTTTTCAATTGTACGCTATGTATACATTATATGTTTTAAACGTTAAAGTAAAACTTCGCATGATCATCGAAATGTTTACTGACTCTGATATTGGAATAGACAAAACTAGGTATTTGGAGTAACAAATATATGCCGTCATTAACATTAATTTTGGTTTGTTTCTTATACCAGCTAAAAACAGTGTTGCAACTCCTGTCGATAAGGTTTTATTGAGAGACATATACGTTCATCCAAGAGATGGGGTACTACTATATCCTTGGGCTTTTTGGACTACGGATTTAGGTATACAAGTGACACACGAACAACAAAGAATAGAGCGTCGATTGAATTTGAAAAAATATACGTTAAAAATTGCTGCACCGGTATGTACAATATAATTTGTTCCTAATTAATTAATATAATTATAATTTTGTTGTGTTTAATTCATGTAGTTTTGATTTTTTTCTGTTTAATTAATGTCATTTTCATTTTGTTTTATTCAAAATATAATAAATTTTATGATGCCCTATTTCTTTAATATCGTCATTTTAATTTTGTTTTACTTAATTGTTGTCAGTTTTATATGTTCTAATTAAAAAGTAATTAAAGTGAGTCATTCCTCAAATTGTCGTGTTAACTGACATTCGGTTTCAGATGGGTTACTATTCAGAGGATACTTACGATGGTACGTTCAAAGACTATGTGGTGGACATATCGACCCCAGAACGAGATCCCGGCATACGCTGCGCCTATGGAGCGTCCGCGCTTATTGTGGAAGCTCTCAATGCTACGTCAGTACAAGTGTGATGTATTGAAATATAAAGCCGATTATTTAAAACAATATTGTGTTAAAATAAATTTAAAAATTATAAACAAAATTATGAAATGACAATTTAAAAAATCGGTGCTGTAAAATAAGAAAAAAACAAATAAATGCAAAATTAGTCTTTAAATTTTTATGTATAATTTTTTTATATATATTCACATATATAATAAAAATTTTAAATACAACAAAGTCATTGTAATAAAATGAGTAAATATTTCATTAAAATTAAAACGGCACTTGAAGTACTTCAATCTGTTAATGTAAATAAAATTTTTGCAACATTTTTAGTGAGGTGTTAATAGGAACCGAGTTATGGAGTGCTGAAATAAACAATGACAGTATGCTTCTGATGTTGTCTTATGGAACTGCTGACTTGGGAGGGGGTGTTCTGCGCGTCCTGCCTAACCGTATCACACGACTCGACTACGCCATGTCCATATGGCCCTTTCGGTAAACTACATATCTTCGATATCTACCTGTCTTCGGCTATTACAGCCGTGATGTTGGGTTTCTTTTCTTCGATATTCTTACTTTAATAGCGATACATACTTCAAGTGATTTAACCAATAGCAATTCAAATACCATTAGGTGCGATTCATTTCCTAGTATGATCAAAAAATACTTATGTGTCACAATTGTGATATGAAAATTGTCTTCTTGGTTGGATCCAAATAGCGTTGGATTCACATATGTGGCAGAACGTGCAAGCAGTAGCAACATGTTCGTTGAGCCCTTCACGACTGCTGTTTGGTGGAGCTGCTTCGGCCTCATGACAGTGCTCGCAGTCGCCCAGCGGGTCATGGCCAACAGGCCGGAAGAGAAGGAAGGCGCCTACATCGCTGTTCTGGCCACATATTTACAACAAGGTAATCCAATCAAAACTTGCACAACATATTTGAAATGAAATGTGCAATGAAATTTTAAGTTACGTGTGGCATAAAAGACTCCAGCTACGTGGTGACAATATGCGTAAAGTGACTGGCTGTGATTGGAAAGAGACGAGACGAGAGTGAACGAGAACAGGCTGACAATGATGATGGCAGTAAAATAACTCTTATTATTTTAAAATTAGTTACTTGATTTCCATTGCTTTTGCAAATAAATCTATCAGCTATATCAATTATATGAATATAGCTATAAATAAATATATTTATTACAATATTGTAAGTGTACTATCTAGAACTTGACCAGCGTGGCAGACTTAATTCTCAACTCTTCTCACTCTGAGAGACCTATATCAAGTAGTAGAATATTAAAAGATTAACGATTACAGTATTATTTCAGTGAAGAAATTGTATTATATTTTATTTCTCTAGATGCAAGCGCAGTTCCTGAGGGTATACCAGGACGTTTCTCCTTCATGGTGCTGTCAATATCATCCATGTTGATTCATGCATATTACACATCTGCTATTGTGTCTGCCCTCATGAGTACGGGGCGAAGTGGTCCGGATTCGTTGACCTCATTAGCAGACTCAAGATATGCTATAGCCTCTGAGGACTACGACTATATGCGATATTTAATGTTTGATGTTAGTCATTTCGATTGTTTCCATACATAGCACCTAATTAAAAGCCGCCATGGTCTCTCTATCAATAGCTACGCTGAGTGCATAGCGACTTTTACCTTAATATATTCATTTTCAAATTGAATAGAAGAAATTTCTGTTTGTTATTATTGAAAAAATAATTTCACAACAGGTCGAAACCAATAGAGATGATTTAGAATATTTAAAAAAGAAGAAAAAAACTTCAAAGTTTTATCAAGACATAGAGCGTGGGGTGCAGCTTGTACAAGAAGGAAACACTGCGTACCATACCGAATACAACCAGCTTTACCCGAGAATGAAATTCTTTACAGACGACCAGCTCTGCAAATTGCAGTACGTGGATACTATACCAGAGGTAATTAGTTTTTAGAAGTATCTGCGACACAAAAAATCACGTAATGCCTGTATTTACCCAAAGGGGTAAGCACAGAGTATACTCCCAATTTTCTATTCAATTTTTCCTTAATTTTGTTAACAATGTGTTCTTTTGTATTAAGTAAGTATATTAACCGTTTCGATGGAAATCTCTTTAATCTGTGGCTTAACTTAGACTAACATTGAGCAATCTTACTGACCAACCTTTTTTATCCAATATAAGGCAAGGTCTAATATATTTTCAGACTATGACATGGGTTACAACAACGAAACGCGGTCAATGGTTGGACGTCTTCAGGGCTAAAGGGCGCTGGTTACACGAAATTGGTCTGGCCAAGCGCCTCGTCTCCCACTTGAGGATCCCCCCACCTCCCTGCAGGGCAGCACTCTTGGCTGAAAGAGTGAAATTTGGTGATGTTGTTCCTGCAATTTTATTAACAATCCTTGGAGCTATGTTATCCTTAATACAGTTGGGAATAGAAATATTGTTTGCGAAATGGGAGAGAAAGAGGAAAGCAGTATCTTCAGCAAGCATTGCAGTAGAAGACATAAACTTGTAATTTCAATAAGCACGTGTATTTTACATCTATATTTTTTTATTATTATTTGACACACACACTTTGACTAGCATAAAATTCTATTGAGCATTAAGTTTTCCCTTCGTTTAGTTCCTAGTTTTATGATAGGTGAATAACAATAAATAGTGTAATTAAAAAATGATAAATAATTTTAATTTCACATAATATCAGCAGGCCCATAATATTATTAAATAACTGCTTTACTTTTTACTATAATTTAATAGCGACAGGTTACTGTATATTAAGAGCAACGGGTTACTGTATTTTGTTAGCGACAGGTTAACATTGTTTAAAACGATCTTACAGCAACATGAAACTTTAGTCCCGTGACTTATAGTTTTTGTTGTAATAATCTTCATTATATCAATGCATTAGATTAACTGAATCTTAGAAGATGAGATTCATCACGCGTCAAGCCTTTATCAATCAGTTTTTATCTGATAAACAATAAAATTATTAAAATCACAGCCCATCCACCAACGTCACGTTCTGCTAACGATAATGATAAACTAGGAAACAGTCAAATGACCCGTGTGCATGTTAATTAGATCATTTATATACAACGGCATTGTTCATGACATAGAGGTTTTTAAACCGTTCGTTGATGCGTTAAATTAGTTCGTTTAGAATTTAAAATGTTGAAACTACTGACGGTTGTACACGTGTTGGTTCTCGGAATCTGCTATGCGGCGGCTACGTCGTGTCAAGATTTGCAGAGGACACAGGTGAGACCTGTTTTAGAATTCTGAATAAAATGTAGGTATATATTTTGTGACGTCATCATTATTATTATCAACCGTTTTATCGTTCTGCTGTTAGACATGTATCTCCTCTTAGAATGAGAAGGGTTAAGGCGATAGTCTGCTGCATCGGCCAAGTGGTTGGCAGACCACATATGTCTTAGAGACCGTAATGCCTGCTTTACTAATGTAAACTGTGTATTACGTTAACAATAATTTGTCAATCAGTGTATGTTTTCTGTTATATTATAATGTAAAAAAATTACTGCCTTTCGTAATTATTATACCATCACGCCTGACCTCATATGGTAGGTAGCACTGAGTGCCAAACATCCAACCGCCAATATGCCAATAATTGTTTACCGATCTGACGAGTTTGATACCTAGTTGCATATAGAGACTTAGACTCACATTTATTATATTTAATTTAATATAAACTTGAAAACATTGCCAAGAGACCCATACTCCAGAAAGTTTTTCATATAGTTCTCTTAAAACTCTCGTTTAAAGTTATTTCTTGTATAAAGTTTGCCAAACTGCACTTGGCGAGCGTGGCGGACTGTATTCTTCACCCTCATTCTGAGAGGAGACCCGTATTCCTACAGTCAGATTTGAAGAATCTCTTACTTTTAACATTCTTTATTGTTTTTTTATTATTTATTAATCTTATATATTGGGTACAATAATGTGTTTTGTATTACATTGTATTTTAGATGAAAGGTTTAGGTAGGTGTTCGATACCCGATCACAAAGATATTACAATTATTTTAGCTACCCACTTTTTTATATTAAATGTTATCGTGTATATTTCTAAAGCACTCTTATCAAAGAAAGTGTCCTAATGTAGTGTTAGATGGATAAAATATTATTCACACTAGAAAACAAGTCCTGAACGAATGAGAAATACTAGATACTGTTAAACAGTCTGAATTCGGTCAACTGCCGTTTAACAAAATATCAAACTTGTATTTCCCTCACGGCGTAGGTAGAGGGGTGAAACACTCATATTTTTTAATAGTTATGTTATACGGCTTATATAATAGGAGGTGCGCCTATTGCTATATGGTGACACAAGTCCATACTCCGAGCTACTAGAGGGGAAGACAGGAAAACCCAATAATACGTTACCAGATCCGGGGTCGCACCCAGGACCCCTTGATCATCAGTTGGGCTTGCAACCACTAGAACAATAAGACGGTTAGTGACCGTGTAATGACTGTAAATAATGTTGACCATTTAATTATGATAATTGAATACAGCCTAATGACAGTATCTATTATAATTTTAAGCTACGCTTGACCTTCCTGTTTGACCCGACTGCATCGGGGCATTAACGTACCTAACCGCTTTATTTTGAATTTTTGAAGCATCCGTATTTAAAGTTGAATTATTACATGGCCCATTCGGTATTTAGATGTGAAATAGACATCCAATAGTAATATGATGTAAAAATCTGCTATATATAATCATACAATATGCAAGTATAAAAGTAGTTTATAAATATACTTTTTAACGTCGTTTTAAAAAAGAATAACTTTGAAAAGAAATTTTGCATCATATTACTATTGGATGTCTATTTCACATCTAAATACCGAATGGGCCATGTAATAA
>DWEE01002938.1:0-10999 GCA_018245755.1 Parelbella macleannani
ATAATCGGTTATCGAAGGGTTGAGTTCATGTTGTATGATATGTCTCTATAGTGGGCATTATTATAAGTAAGCATAGAGACAACAGTTTTTATTCGACGTAAAGATTCTGGATGCAACAGACCAGAACCGTCACAAGCATTCTCGTTCTTGTTTTTCACAACCGTAATCCGTCTTCATTTTTCGCTCTATTTTGTCAGTTTGGAGAGCCCTCGAGGCGTCCTCTATTGGCGTGTAATTGGATTGTTTTTGAGTGAACGACCCTTGTTTGTGGCCATGAAAGGCTAACTTCATTGTGACTTGCTCCAATCGTAATTAATACTGAATCGGCGCTCTCAAAGATCTTGTTTCTTTTCTCTATTTCATTCTCGCGATGATATAACGCGCTGATATAAGACTTTGCCTTTGATATATTTCTTTTTATGTTTTCATTTATAATTACTCAAGCTGTAACACAAGTTGCATTTTAGAGATGTTGTAAATTCGGTTTAAAGGCAAACCCAGAAAAAGGTGTTTTGTTGTCAATAATATGGGAAATGCTTGAGGGTTGCTATTAGATAACGTTATTCAAATAATTCACATTCGAATAACAAACATTCGAATAATCAAAAAACTCGCGTGATTATGTATAATAATTTATAATGTGTAACCGCGCTAAAGCGCTTCAATAATTCCATGGCCTTTCTGAATAATACTAAAGCATTTTCCTATTGACATGACCCTTATTAATTTTGTATGATGATAGGAGCTTCATTAACAACGCGAGTCTGCGATCCAATTGCCATTGAAGTATCATACATTCGCTGCAAAGTTTTTATATCCCCACATTAATTATGTCGAAATGTGTTCAATACAAAGTTTGTTCATTATTTCACAAGTGCACACTCGATGGATTTCCATTATAAGAAGTACTTTTCGAAGTGAATAGGACGTTTCATTTACAATAGTTTAAAAATTTAGTTATAAAAAATCAGGTACCTACAAAGCAGGCTTGTGGTGGTGATTATTAATAGTTACAGAAACACATAAATATTGTCCAAGTTACATATTAGTTTATTAGGTCGCATTTGTAGAAAAATGCAATAGTTTTTCGACCATGGGAAAAATTTAAGCAGTTCAAGTCTTAGGGATTCTATTGTTGTTCGATTTTTATTCGGTGGCAAAATAGGTGCAAAAATGTATTATGGGGACTACCCCGCGCTATTCCTAACACTAGTTTGGGTCACTTAAATCTTGACCTAGATGTCTTGGTCTTTGTTTGCACCAATCGGTATTCGAGGGGCCTGCACAAATGACGTTGTTACAATTAAATTCAAATTAATTATATCTATGGTAGCGTATTCTCATTGATACTCATAATTCGCACTTCTTGTTGCATCAGACTTAACTATAAATAAAAGTGGTATATCACTGCGAGGAGAACTGAGTTCTATTTTTAAAAACTAAATTTATGGGATATTAATTTTTTTATTGTTATCTACACAACAAATACTATCAGTTGCAGAAAGTAAATTTAAACATTACTTTATAAAATAATAAGTAAAGATAACTTGGATTTATTTATGGAATCATATGATTCTTAGAATATAGATGTTTATTTTCTTAACTGGTTATACGAATCTTGTTTTGGGCGGTGTGAATTTTCCTCTATATGAACTGAAACTAATTTTATCATTGGCCCTTTTTTAACTGAATAAGTTGATTATATTCACTTATAGATTATATCATTAGCAAAATACACAATTCTATCTTAAATCTTAGCGATAGAAACGTCTGGGTATGGTGCTATTAAATAAAATTCTAAAGTTATGTTGATGTAAATACCCCTGTAAATTACGAGCCGATTGATTTCACCGTCGTATAGTTCGTACCTACATTTTGTTGCAAGCGACACGTTTTAGCGAAGCGATTATACCATCACGTCCGCGTGACGTCCGCAACGCAATTAATGTGTCATGCATATTGATAGGCCACTGTTTTAAATATCCGGTGTGTTCGAACGCATCTACTAATTTATGTTTTACAACGTGACAGATGAAATCACAATAATCCTGTATCAGTTTAACCGGTAATTCAATTTTATCATTTTTCGTCGCTTGTAACCTTTGTTGCGTCCAATTGTTGGGCGTGAGTGTTCCGTAATTCCTGGAGGTACTTATTGGATTTAGTTGGTTTTGACCCTTTAATTTCATGTAGCCGGTGAGTAAAAATAATATATCTTTCAACAATAGTATTCTTCCAGCTTATATGGGCAAAAACTATGTGCAGGTCGGTATCACAGAATCATTTTCTGGTATAATAAAATTAAAAATATGAGTGGATGACGTCGTTACGTAACAATTTTTATGCTTTACTGCATAAATGAATCTGTTGTTGTTTCTCTTTTTCTTCTCCTATCAAACTTTAAAATTAAGAATGCATATAAAAATGTTGAGACCCAGTGAATGAAGGTGTTACGTCAAGGGCTACCGAAATGGATGAAAATGTTAAGGGCACAGCACTAGGGCACATTTAAGGTAACAAGAATTTATTTGTATGTTTTAAATCTTTTGACATTCTACAAGATATGGCTCGTATCCAATGTACGAGTAATTTAAAATTAGACACGTAATTACAATTTATTGGTACGTAATTCTTTAGTTTCCTTAGATTTTTCTATTCGTAGATATTTAGTTAACTTATATCAATAAAATGTAATGTAACATTCTTGAAGAGAGACATCCTTCTAAATCTCCAATAGTCTGTCGCGTATAGTTAATTGGTATTTTTTTTCGGGCCTATAATCTAATACTATGTCTTTAGCGATTACTTCGTTATCCTGTACGGTCGAACATTCCAATCAGGAATCTGTTTTGCTTGCAGAAACCGTAGTAGCATCCACAACCCACTAACCAATTGGGATGTTTCAGCTCTGTATGCGTCAAGCAAGATTCGGCTCTATTTATAGACACAATGAGTATGAAACTGTTTAACACAGTAGACATAAGGGTTCGCGCATGACACTTTTTTTTTTGTTATTGCTTAGTAATCATATCTAGGATTTTGTTTATGGATGACAAAAAGCAGTGACGATTCTTTTTTCTTTGAATCAATGCATCGACTCGATAAAATTCTTTGCACTAAACAATCTGGAGGTTAAAACAAAAATATTTTTTATTGTAGATAAAGCACCTCAGACCTGTTAGAATAGAGACATTCGGACATTAAAACGACTGACTGTATCCAAAATTTCTTACAAAAATTTCCTCGAAATATTTATACAAGATATGGAACAATTTGTTTTAACCGATTACGAACACAAATTAAAAAGCAAGAGTTTTCCCATAAGTCAGAAATAATGCTTAAAATTTATACCGACCTTCAATTTTGCAGACACAAAAGTCTATTTTAGAGATAAAACAATATGATCAGATATACTCACATTTTTTTCGTCGTTTCACAAAAGTAATAACACGAATAAATTGACTTAGATATCATCATTGGGCAATATTTATAATAAAAGGAACCGGAACATATCTAAATTCTTGAAACGTGCGCGCGAAGTACTAAGTGAAAATTGGACTAACTGTATATGGAAACAAAATTGGATATGAGCAGTGGGTGAACGCTTAAATTATAATCCTATTACAATTGTTACATCCATCTACCTGTGTTCGTTTCGAGTTTGAGTGGGGACTAATGAGCTAAATATTATACCTACATACTTACATGTATGTATCTCCATAGATTTCCAGTGTAAATTATGTTATTCAATGATTATTCATTTATTTGCTTATGAGTTTACCCTCTATTTATTTTAGTCTGCGGCGATATGTGCAGCGTTTTTATAACTTTGATTGTATGATAAATCTGACAGCACATTTCTACCATTTGCAATACACAATAATGTGTCGTGGCAAGCGTTACTGCTATAACAAACCGCGGTAGAAATTAGATTAAACGTAGAAAAATAAAACCTAACATGACGCCTGTTATCCCTGAAGGGGTACGCAGAGGAGTGTACTAGACTTCCACAAAAATAAACATCAATGAAATGAGTGGTTTCTTTCTGATAATCTATGAAAAGAAAAAAAAAACAGAAAATATTAAGAACTGAACCATAAAGCCACATTACAAAACGTGTTGATGTACAAAAATATAGGTACCTACACACAAAAGAACGCATATCGCACAAGCTTAAAGATATATACCTACTTTAAAAGCGAGAATAATTTATATAATCGATATTAAAACTTTCCTTTTTCAAAAAGGTGGTCAAAAAATATAGTCTAAAATGTATTCGGGGAACGTCAACAAGGACCTAATGTTCTGTGCTAATTTTGAGATCGCTCGATAAGCACGCCAGTTCTCATGTACGGCTGATTGGCATCGTTAGCCAATTATGTGCCAGTACTGGATGTAATTACTCTTCTGGTCACGAGAGCTGTTAACACAGAAACAAATGAGTATGGCAAATAGAATTTATTTCATTTATTGCGAGAGCGGCGTTGTTAACTATAATTACTTTGTGCCTGGTCGAATAGTGTGCCCGTTTTCACCTAACCTTTGTTTTCTTAATAAGTTACTAGTAAATTTGATTTCGAAGCAATATTTTTAGGTGTTATTAATTTTGTTAAATTTTAATTACAAGAACACAATATTTTTGGAGTTGACAATGACACAGCATGCGTGCTGTTTCTTCGCTGTATACTTTTTGATGGTTTATTCATGATTAATCGTATACAGGTTGAAAGATTGTTGAGTCATAAATACAACATTCCCGCCGTCTTGTTGCCTACTAATCATATTAATGACGGTAGGATAAACTAACCCATTTAAATGACACTAATAATCCTATTCCTGTCTACTTGTGGTTGCTCACTGTCCATTTGCTATTCTCTTCATATGAAATTTTCTGAATTAGAATTGTATGTACCCGAAATATAATTATATTTAAAATAGAATTGCAATAAATATTTTTAAAATATATAATTTATTTTTGCTTTCGCTTATTGTTATCTTCTATTTCTGCAATCACCCCTCTCCCCCGTAGATTTGTATCATAAACAGCTTAAGTATGTACGTGTTGATGTTAAGATTATGTATAGCTTGCGGCGTCTCACCGATCTAGGTTCCATACCTACATAGTTATATGTTTGTCTACCTTGAGATATAAATAACAAATATTTCATCTTTGCCTACAAATTGTAACTGTGCTTCCACTGTTGCCACTTCCACTGTTAGAATGAGGGGTCATGAGACCTTAAGACCATAGTCTACCATACTGGCCAAGTGCGGTTTAGAAAATACAGTAGGTATTTACGAGCTCCAAAATATCTTTTATTTGCAGATTTATTCTTCTGTCCTTATTATTATTACTATAAGCGATGATTTCATTGCGATCCCTGTATGTTGCAGATTATGGGCCTTAACGATAACTTCGGACTTTTCTAGGGATGGACGACGCTTTTTCTAAGCAAGCAACTTTTATCCACGCCATGAAATAAAGGTAAGAAATCATGACACATCATAATATGATATAGTGGCATCTATCACCGAGTAAGTAAGTAGTAGGCACTGTTACTGCATGAATATTTTAGAAAATGGATTAATTTACCACTATTCTGAAATGTGCCGTGGCATGGTAAGTAGCGATAAATACGAGTATGGAAAACTTAAAAATATATATGAAACTGTAGATTTTTTTCTCCTTAATACATACATAAACGTGGAAATTTTAATCGAAATTTCTAGAGCCAGATCGAGGAAGCCATTGTATTCTCCAATGTTTAATTTCCTTAGGGAGAGCGGGACATGTGACTGATGAAACATAATTTGTCTTTTACATTTTATTTTCACCTCGACCCTACATCTGGATTACACACAAAATTGCTACAAACCAATTCATAGATACCAGAGCTAACCTCAAAGAAAACCAAACCTCAAAGTACATACATATATCTTTAAAGTGGAATTCGGTAGAATAACAATCATGTGTAGAAGCCAAGTGGGGCAATTGTTTTACCTCGCGGGTCTTTGTTTTGCTCGACAAACAAAAGTGCGGTCCGAGAGTAATGTAATTAATTTATAAGGACGGTGCTTTAATTGCGAGCCAACCCCCGATGTAGAATGCTAATGAATACACATCTGTTCGTGATATACAAATAGCACGTTTGTGGTAAACAGTATTCTCAGAAAAAATAATACCTATACAAAAACAGCATTGGCTTGCTACTGGAGTGGTCAGAGGGTCTATCCGCCGAGATGGATGTCGTGGGTTTCACTTCCACTCAGCATAGAAAAGTATCTATATACGTACATATTTATATGTATTTTATAACAGAAATCAAGCTCATTCTCACTGTGGGTCAGTAGGCCGTTTGTGGAGATGTCGACGACAATATTGATATTACTCTTTTGTTCAATTTTACATCGGTGATTTATACTAGGCCAAAAAACGAAAGTACGATTCTAAATCAAACGCTTCGTATTCCTTACCTGATATGTATGTATTTATTGACAACCTTTGTTACAAGCGTTCCAAATTATGTATCGTATCCAATGTATTATTAAATAACGTAATAATTCAATTTCGAATCTTATTACTTCGCACGCTCGTTTCACAGTTCGTTGGTTATTTGTTTTCGTGTAATTTTACGGTAGATTTATCATTGTGGTTGAACTGAAGGCACTCTTCGAGAGTTTTCGAGTTTATTCAGTGTGAAAATTATGACAGACACGTGAAAAATATGCCTCGTAATTCACAACGCGATGCGCAAAGTGAGGCGGTTAGTGGAGATTGTTTGTGGATATTGTTTTGTCAGAATGTGGCTTAGAAATCAGCCTTCCGTTACGTGGGTTCACGGTTCAAATTTTGGCGCGGACTTTTTTTTAAGAAGCAACGATAGAGGGGACAACAAAACAAAAAAGCTCTACTGCGATGCAGATCATCATGAACCCTTTTGTCGTTTTACTGTTAGACATGACTCGTCGCAGAAAGAGAAGGGTTAACGATATTGTCTACTCGAGCCATTCTTGTTAAGTGCGGGTTGGTGGACTTTAAACGTTTATGATAACTTATAGAAATATTTTCAGATGGTTTCCTCGCATTGTTTTCTCCTCCCGTTACAGTTACAGCTACACTAAATTAAGTCTTAATTAATGTTAAAACACATTTAATAAAAAAATATCCTTCAAACAATGCAACACATTCGTACTCGTTTTCATCTTTTGCAATTTGAATTAGTTATTCTCGAGAATTAATTTGCTACCTATTTAAAATTAAATGTGAATTATGCTGAAATCATAACAAAATATAATCCTGTACTATACTTATAAAACATTTTATAGTCGTAGCAACGTCAACAATTCCTATAATATTTTGTAAATATCCCGTAACCATTTGGTATTAAGTCCAAGTAGTTCTGTATTTCGTGGCAAAATTTGCTTGTGTTCTTTTTGCCTAGTTCGTCTAGTCTAGCCTTTTATATCTATGTTAAGTAAAAAACTAAAAACTTAATTTTACTAATTTGAAAGTCGATGTCGTTAATGAGGACGTCATTGCCATTCCAAGCACGTTGAATATCGAGCTTGATAAATTACTGCAAACTTATCAACTCGGTCTCAAACGCATAGTCTCTAATACCAAGGCCGGTCTCCTTCGAATACATACTCAATTGATTGCATTGAAATGCAACATTGCAAACGCAAGCACGGTTGTACGAGTGTTAGGAATATAAACTAGACGACTACCTCGCTGCGGTTTAACTATAGATAATAGAACTTTATGAAATCGAAGCATTCATTACCGTGATACGCTTGCACATTCAAAACGATCTGTAAAGCTGAGTAATGCCTGGCCGACTTTGGATTGGTCGTTTTCGGCAATTTTTTATCATCTTTTCAAGGTTTCCGACAGCACATTGGATGTTTTCAGTCATTTCAATTAAATAACAGCCGTTGTCTGATTAGAACTTATTGGTCTTTTTAAGGTTTAAAACTATACAACAATGGAATTGTTAATATTTACATCAATTCTAAATAAAGCCGTTTGCCGAAAGAAAGAAGAGTATTGATATTAATGTGAGGAAGATCGAAGATCTATCAACTCAATTGTTATATTAACTTTATGCGACAAAAAAATAGAATGTAAAGAATTCGTATATTGAAATATAAAACATGTCTAGTATTTAAAAGAAACATTCAATTTGCGGATCGATAGGTTGTAAGCCCCTTTATGAACGTCTTCTTCCAACACATGTAAGCAATAAACTGCCGACAATTTTTCACGTTTTTTATTTAACGACAAATTCCAAAACGTTTCACCGACAACATCTAGCATAATATTCCAACAAAATCGAATATTGTCGTACGCGTCGCGATTTCCAAGTACTCGCCTTTAAGAACAGAACAGACGAGGCGAGGCCATAAGAACGCGTATTATAAGAGTGATAGAAAGGTACAAATATCATATAAATTTCCCCCCTTATGTGCTCCATTAATAATATGATTGTACTAATTATTCTTCTTTACATTTTAAATCATTTTTCAATTACAGTTCGACCTAACAAAAATCAATAACCAGAAACTCAGTTTGTGGTCACAATTATAGCGTTAAAAATGACATGAGCTGACTCATATCAACAGGCTTAATTCCATTAAAAGGAATTATTTCCTTTATAGTTTTTAAACAGCTTTATAGTTGTTAAACAGCATAATGAAATACCCAGTTGAATTCTGAATAGAAAAAGCGCAAGTTCTGCGATAATGTGAGTTAAAACAACATTTAAGCAAACACATAAAAAAGCGAGGCACAGAACACTCATATCTCAAATACGCGCCTTGCCTAATCTACGGTTGCTTTAAAACATTCTGTATTTTACATGCCTTTTTATGTATTTTACCTCACGTATCAGCCTAATTATC
Source organism: Parelbella macleannani (assembly GCA_018245755.1). Classification (NCBI taxonomy): domain Eukaryota; kingdom Metazoa; phylum Arthropoda; class Insecta; order Lepidoptera; family Hesperiidae; genus Parelbella; species Parelbella macleannani. The sequence continues at coordinate 8,902 of DWEE01002938.1, forward strand.
ATACTAATATGTCTCGTAAATGTGTACCATTGTTCTTTCTGTTCGCTTTAAAACGTAATAATGTTTCGTCGCGGACGAAAAATGTTTATTTTAGTCCAACTTGCTGGTGGTTAGAAGTTTCAATATACAATTTAAACTTATACCTCTTATGAACTGAAAGTAAAACATTAAATAACAAGGTAGTTCGTCTAATGAGCAAAAACATAACATCACGCCTGTAATCACTGCAAAGCGGTAGGTAGAGTAAGGGTAGGTAGAGTAGGGGTAGGTAGAGTAGGGGTAGGTAGAGTAGGGGTAGGTAGGGTTAGGTGTAATACACCCCCACGTTTCACCAGTTACGTTTAAATCCCATGGAGTAGGTGGTGAGCCTATTGCAATACACCGGGCACAATTCCAGACTGCGAGTCACTACTAGAAATTCTTAAATTAGAAAAAAGCCGAAAGTACTCGAATCGGGATTTGAATTCAGAACCTCCCGTACGGCAGTAGCGCTCTGAACCGCTCGACCAACGAGGCAGTCAGTATAATGAGTCAGTATAATGAGTTAGTATAATGAGTTAATATAACGAGTAAAACATATGTGTTAATACATGTATAATATAATTAAATGATGAACCTATTTATCCGTATATGATTTGAAGTGATAATGGCAATAGATTGTGTGAAGCTTCTGATTAGAAGACCTTCTAAGACATGGCTTAAACTGAATTCGGACGTTAACTTATTAAAACTTATATAAACTTATATATTACAAATAATTTTCTATATAATCAGATCTACTGACTGTAACTACTTTAATCTAGTACGTAGCAAACAATTATTATGTTAAAAATTTTCATTATATATATGTAAAACGCAAGTTGAACAGTGAATAATTAATATATAAGTAGTTAATAACAAGTCCCTTAACCCTAATAGGTACTTTTATACCCTTTTCATTGGCTAGGAGGCCATTAAGCCATTGTGTGTAATGAATGGGCAGTATTACAGCAACGATATGTAAACGAGGTCCGTAGTTTTAGAGAAGGTTTATTCATTGCGACGTACTGTAATAATGAGAGTGAAGCTAGCATGTTTTGATTAAAACAACTGAGTTAGGAGTTTCTTATAACTCGATACGAGTATATAATCATCGTCGAGAGTCGTCATTGTCAACACTTGACGTTCCACTGGTGGTCGCGGGTCTTCTTTCTGAGTGAGAAGAAGAACACAGCTGACAACAAGAATAACACATTGCCACGTGTATTTTAATTAGACCTAGATTGTACTTCGGTAAAAATACAGACAAAAAATATTTTAAATATAAACTTATTATTAAATTATAGGTAGGTAGGTATAATTAAAATAATCTTTACAATGATCTCTTTAAATGGTAACAAGTTTTATTTCTTCATTGTAACAAGTTTATTCGATTTATTTACCCTCTCATTTTAATGTAACTCAATATAATCTACAATAGACCCTCTTAAATGAACAGACACGAAGCCAGTTTAAAGAAATTAATGCGGCTTCTCCGCTCTTTGAGTTGTTATTTAATTAAATTTTGACACAGGTTTCAGGGTATTGTTATTTGAGAATTTGAGATACCCGTTTCTGTATTGTTTCTGAGAAGAGTCCAATATTCCTGTGTAATTTAAATGGAATTACTCTTATAGCCATTAGTAATATCGCAATTGCCATTTTTTGTTTGTGTTTTCTGTGGTTATTACTGATATAATATAAATATTACTGAACGATTCATTCATTACATGTCAGCTTGCATGTCTGAACGTAGGGAGTTTCTATAGAGGATTAATACTGTATGTGAATACGTTTACTTTTATATATTAGTGTACTGAATTAACATACGAGTACAATATTAATAATAATGCCTACCCGCATTTGGTTACATAATGTGGCCAGCTGTATGTTTTGCACCAATACCTAATGAATGGCCCATTGGTCTAGTGGTTGATAAACGTGTCAACTGACAATGTGAGGTCGTGAGTTGGATTCCCACCGAGGATAAGTATTTGTGTGACGAGCACAATAGTGTTCTATTTTTGGGTGGTAATGTATATGTCGCAGCCAACTAGCTTAATCAGGAATTTAGTTAACA
>DWEE01002939.1:0-10999 GCA_018245755.1 Parelbella macleannani
ATACACAAACGAATGGAGTCGAATTCGAGTATGGGTAGAGTTCGATGTAAAGGGTGTTTACTTTTTTTTCAAAGCAAAATGAACTGCGAGGGTTCATGCCTAATCATCTGTGTTATTTTATTCGTGAGCTCTCCCAAGATAATCCGGCGTGAAAGGAGGCTTGTTATCTTTCACCCACTTACCTCCCGTGTGTGCGCTTAAATGAAAAGATTAAGGTGACCAGACCCCTTATTTGAATATCAAATTGGACTGACGTCACGTTTCATACGGCTTTGGGGCTTACAAATTATATTTCTAGACGTTTGGGAAGATCCCTTTTGGGCCGATGGATATGGAAAGGACAAATCGCTGTTTAGTTGCTTCAGTTGTTTGACAGATTTGATTTCAATTGTATTTGGATTGATCGATTGTCACAGGGCTAAGGGATTCTATTAATATGTTGTTAATGGCATTTTGCTTTACATTGGCATTATTTGGAAGGTATTATTTTATTAGCGATAAGATCGCCTATTGTTCTTACCTTATTGTATTATATTTAAATGTTTTTTTTTCTCGTTTGGCGCACAAATCTGTATCTACCATGTTTGTGCCATATCTAAAACAACACTTAGTAAATCTCTCCTAAACAAGATCTCTTCTCCACAACAGAGGTCACCCGAGCGCTTATAACCTACACTTGAAATCCTTCATAATATTTCTTTCGAAACTTGTTATTGAAGTTTCTGTTCACGTATCTATCTTGAAGTTTTGTTTGAAGTTGTCAAATATTGATCTCGAAGATGGATACCGTGGAGTTGCTGGTGAGCAAACTCGAGCGCTATTGACATCATTAAACTCTTCGTTTACTTTAGGCTCGCGACTGATGTATTATTACGCCAATTGTTGAATTATTTTTTAATCAAGATAAAGTTGTCGTTTAAGGTTTATTAAGACATTTTTCCAGTTTCCGAAACCGGCGTGTATGTATGAAGAGAGAGATGATTGTGGAAGTAGCACGGCAGGTCTGCAAGGATAGAGATATTTGGCTTTCCGTGTTGTCTGCCCGTACAGTACCTACTTGGCATAAAGACATGTGTGTATCAAATATTTTTGAGCTAAGTGAAGTTCTCATATTCTATGGACGGTTAGCTGAAACCATTTTCATGTCACATTAGTATCCACGGAGCACGTTTATAGCTGTGGAACGTGTATAGACCTGGATAATCCACCATGTTGATCCAGTATGGGTTTGCCAATCAATGAACGATTATTTTCACTTTGTTCTCAACTTATCGCAGTCTCGATAGAGACAACCCGAATTCAGGACAAGGACTACTTGGCATAGTTTTTAAATCAACCACTAAAAGAACAAAATAATAGATGAAAGATAAAGTGAGATTTATATAAGTTTGCACACCAACGACTGCCGGTATGAACCAGTGGTAGACCATTTAGTTATATCTGGCCTTTCTTATATGAAAACATCTAACTGGGTTGCAATATGATAATAACTGGTATTTTGCCTATTGATACCTGTGCAAATCAAGTTAACAATAAATAGATATGACTTCCTCGAAGAACTGTTTTAATCGTGCATTCCGGGAGCATTTACTTTATTGTGCTCTTTCATAGCACTCTTTAATGGTACGTAATTTTTAAGATTAAATATCTGTGCCCTAAATGAATAAAAGGTCTGTGCTCGGTGTATGGCAATAGGCTCACCACCTATTCCTTTGGACGTAAACGTAACTGGTGAAACTTGGGAGTGTACTACACTCCTCTGTGTACCCCCTCGGGGGTTACAGGCTTGATGTTAAGTTTTTAATTTATTACATTAAGTATAATTTGCTTTTGCCACGAAGAAAAATGTGAGGAAACCTTCACGCCTGAAAGATGATACGCGCATTCATTTAGCCAGCCTGATTTACTCTGATCTTCACTCTTCTGTCTGTGAGTGATACATGTCCGTGTGGACTGATAAGTACCTAAAAGATGGAGTATTGAAAATAGGATTATTTGATGTTCCGCTTTCTCTGCGTACCCCGCAAGTGTTTTGGAGTAAGCATATAATGATTATTAAGAAGTACGAGTATTAAACCTTCAACGAATAGTCATTTTACAAATATAAAGGCATGTATTTATTTCCTCTATGTTTTCTTATGTTGAATGAAACATAAGCCGTACATTTTTCTCACGGCTTGTCGCACAGTGGTTTGACATTTCATAGTTCCTTTGCTAATTAGGTCATTGCTGCAGTCGGTCAACAACGTATAGAATGCCACTTGGCAGCCACTTTCGCTCAACAAAGACAACGAGAATATTTTTCTTGTTTCCGAGAATTTATAACTACGATACAGACCTACGGCCGAAATGTCTTCACTCAAAAACAGAGTGAATACTAGTAGCCATTACATAAATACATATTTACTTTCAACGGAAATCGAAGCGACAATCTATAGTCCAACTATACGGGACATATCCCGTACATTTACACTTAGATCCACATGTCTCTTAGTTATAATATGTATATGCAACATCGACTGCCTCGTGGGACGAGTCGTTGCATGCGCGACTGCTGACCATGGGTCCGGGTAAAGCATCATTAGGTTTTAGTAAATTGAAAGTCAGAACACTGGGATTGACCCGGGATTTGTGCTTGGTGTATTATAGCAATATGTTCATCCCCTATTCTATGGTGGGATGGCTAACATTGATGGGCGAATCATGGAAGTGTATTACACATTACTAACTACACAGCGAAATATAAACAAAAAATTAATCTTATAACTGCATATAGTGTAAATGAGCATTTAGTAAACTAACCTCAGAGAAGTGTTGCCCTTGAGGTGGCAGAGGGCTCTTTAGCCACGTCTCTGACTAAATTAGATGAGGTTAAGGCTCTTAATTTAAAAATTCTTTGAGATGCCACTCCAGACGGCGGCCCCATTGCCACTCTTAAGGTATAAATATACACACGTATACGTGTGCTAGCTTAAATAGCGAGTTTTATTTCAGGTTTTTCAAAATCACAGATTTTGTTTCACAATTAACCGAATTGACTGCCTCGTCGGGCGAGTGGTTGCCAGTCCGTCTGTTGATCGATAAGTTCTGGGGTCGATTCCCGGGTCGGGTGCTATTGGGTTTAGGAAACGTGAAATTCCTAATAGTGGCTCGGATTGTGGATTCGGTGTATGGCAGTGTGCTCACTCACTATTTCATTGTGAAATATAAAAGTAATCGGTGAAATATGGGAGTGTACTCCTCTGCCTGCCTCTTTGGGGATTATCGGTTTATTGTTAGGTTTTATTTTAATTTCCTTTCCTGGAACATAACATGTAAGTATGTATGAAACAACTCTTATATATTATGCATAATATAAGAAATGGAAAAATCATTAAATATAGTGAGTATCAGTGAAATGTAACTAGCAGACCGGTAAAGTTACTTAAAAGTAACATTACTTGTAATTGCTCAATATTAATAATAGACATCTCCATACACCCAGCTGATCCCAAACTAAGCAACAAGGAAAGTTGTTTTATGGGGTAACCAGACAACTGATACATATAAATTTATACTTACGAGTATATACATAGATATTTTTACATCCAGACACAACAAATACTTATGCTCATCACACAAATATTTTTTCTGGGTGGAAATCGATCCCACGACCGCTGCGCAACAGACAGGTTCACTAACCACTGCACCAACAGGCCTCGTTTGTGAACAGAACATCGCCAAGTTGCCGCGTAGTAAAACCGCAGGAAAGTAATCAAGAGCAGAGTGATTACGACGAAGCTTTCCAATTACAATTGCAAGCGGTAACATTGCATCTTTAGATACCTCGAGATTGGAAGACATGAACAATTAGGGATTAGCTCAACAAGCAAGTGGTTCCCGTAATAATAACAAAAAAAAACGTAACATCACGCCTTTAATCCCCGAAGGGGTAGGCATAATAACTATTTATTTTTGTAATGTGAGTACAAGGAGATGATAACGTTATGCCAAATTTTACTAACGCTGTATCAAGCTAAGTTGCAACAATCAAATGAAGCATCAAATCAAATGAATCATATAATCGAATGAAAATTAAATTAACACAATCAGTTACAAATCGTAAGTAAAGTAAGTATTTTGTATATATATATACATATTACTATTTCATAGTATTTTTGTACGATACTCGTAATATAAAACTTTCTGTTTTCATCAATTATGATTATGCAATTTTGGCTTAACAAGGAATTATCATGTTCATGGCTTTATCGACAATTACTCGTATGTATAGGTACAAATGTATTTGTTATCGAACTTACACATTTTTTGGCAATAAAGTGTTGATTATCTCAATTCACATAATTACTCCCTGTTAGATTAAAAAAAAGAAAAAAAAAGATTTCTCTAAGGCGTGTAAAGTCTGCCAATTCGCAATTGCGTAGCAGAGTAAGGCCTTAACCCTCTTATTCTGAGAGGAAACCCGTGCCCAAGAGTGGAAACAATAAAGGTGTTGAAATAAAAGATTTATCGCAATAATTTTCTGAATTCAATAATTTCTTCAAGTAATAGGCGCTCCAGCGTATAAAATTTGGATTTGAAAATCGAACACTCCTCGATATATTTTTTTATTTAATCTTTATTGCTAATCTAAAACTTGGCTAAATAGGGCAGATTTAATACCTATTAGCTTTCTCTATCAGAGAAGTTAGGGTGATAGCGGGAATATGCGGTCGACATAAGTCGGTGGTTATTAAAAATAGAGTATTGATAGATACATTCATCTAACATCCATTCATCTATGAGCGACGGTGGCGACATCTACTTCACCTGTTACCAGAGCTGATACAATTTTACCTCGTGCCCCTTTACCACCCCATATTAACGCGTCACATATTTCTTGGGCAGTCAAGACTGTTACCGGTATTTTAATAGCTTCCAAAAGAATGTTATGAATTTCACGGTGGAATCATAATAGACCGCGTGAAACGGTCTTTTTATGTTGAGAAATATCTAACAACATGTACACGTAATGCGGAGAGTTATAGATGTTGGTGCCAGGGAGGCCAAGTCTGTCTGTTTCTGTTGGTCATAATATAATAGGGGCTCTGAATAAGCTTTCCACTTTTATTCCATTATGGCTAGATTTTGAAAGGGTAAGTATGAAGTTTTCTAATCTTAGCTTCATATTAATTTCCATACCTTTGCTAGGTATCTTTTGGTAATCTTTTGGTAACACTTGATCCAAAAGTACTTAATTTGGGCTTAGTGTGTATGTAAACGGTTAGTTGTAAAGAAAAACGGAAGTGTTTGTGTATAAAGTTGCCCAAGTTGACCTTTATTGTTCTTCCGCATTTAAGCCCTTTGGCGCCAAAACCATTTAAACCTTGTTATTGTTTGGCGTGGCTTAAACATGTACATATGTATCTTTTCGTCTCTAACTCTCGGGAGCTCTTGACACTATCTCATAATGTGTCCAGTATAAGCATCTGGCATGTAAGCTTTTGCTCGCCGCTTTGTTGCCCAGAAATCGGTATTATATTTTAAAAAGTGACGTCACGCCTGTAATCCACGAGGGGCTAGGCAGATTGTAGTACACTACTATGTTTCACCAGTTACGTTTAGGTCCCACCATGGAACAGGTGGAGAGCCTATTGCCATAACGATGTGTACATAAATCAAGTCAAATGATAAAACTTAGATTGCCTCGTTGGTCGAGCGGTTGCAAGCGCGACTGCCAATCGGGAGGTCCTGGGTTCAAATCCCGGGTCGGGCACTATTGGATTTTCTAACATAGAATTTCTAGTAGTGACTCAGAGTCTGGATTCGTGCCCGATGTATGGCAATAAGTGCGCCACTTATTTATTCCATGGGACGTAAACGTAACTGGTGAAACGTGGGAGTGTACCACACTCCTCTGTCTACCCCTTCGGGGATTACGTGCGTGATGTTGCCTGTTCAAATATTTTTACGTCGAGATATATATTATAGCTACGTTCGCTAACCGCACACGTAGCTATAATATGTGTCTCGACGAGCGTTACAACAGAAAATGTATTCTAATATATCGTAATTCTACATAGGTATATGTTCTAACTACATTTGTGACATCTTAAAATTCAAGTTAAAGTTGCTTATACATATATATCGTCGACATATTTTTTTGATGGCGCCAATAACGCTTACAAAGCCGGCTAAGCAAAGCGGCTCTTCTGCCCGCTCGAGGCCTACGCTACTCGTATCTCGATATGCGGGCTAATATGTGCTATTTATCTTGGCTTGGACCTTTGCCCTCGTTCCACACAAAAAGGTTCCACGCTGGCAGGTTTTCACTGATTAAATTCGTATCATTACTTTGCTTTTGGTGTGCAGTAAATTATTTTTGCTTTAGATATTGCTTAGTGTATTTTTATACACTTAAATCTAAGTAACTTAGTGCCTTGTAGTTAAATTAGCGCCCTGGACTTCATGTGATAACGAACTGTTCCTTTAATTTGATGATGTTAAATACATTTAAAATTATTATAAATGCAAAAGACAACATAAAAATTAAAGATATTACCTATTTGCAATTTTTTAAAGTAACAGTAGTGAATTATGCCGACACGGAATTCAATCATGAGTTTAATACATTTGGTGAAAGTTAACAATACACACAATTGTATTTCAACCCAGCCTTTTGTTCCTTTGGGTTTTCTATATTTCATCATTATTATTATTAATATCTACGTTTACACGGTGTTTGCTTCAGGCACCTTTGCACCTTCCTAAAAAAAATCTCGCATAACATTTAACTAAAGCGTGTACACCGTGTACCTCTTAACCCAAAAACTCCTGGGAACGAGCAGAACAATTCAAAAACACGCAGCTATTGTTTAACGCGCCCTTAAGAGCTCCTTTCTGTATTTATTCCGGCAGCCATTCATGTCGGGCGCAGGCCTGTGCTCAGATAAATAAAACATTTCGCGTTACATCTGCTACCTCTAATATACGAATTATTATTTACGCGGACGTGGGTTGTGAAATTATTTGATAATTGTTAACTGTACGACAATGTGGATGTGAAGAGTCCAGCATCGTGCGAAACTTGCTTTATAGGTATAGCATTAGCATACCCACTTGGGTGTTGTTGAATGTGGGTAGTCAAACAATGTTATTTTTCATTCCAACTGTTAAATATCTCATGTGTGTACCCATGATTATGTATGTAGGTATGTATCGGCTTCGCTCAGGTATCTACGTTTTTCGGGATGGCCCGACTAGTTCGACAAACTACTTAAAAACAGCCGTGGTAAAATACAACAATTATACATATATACGACTAAGTATACATATAATTTCACGCAGTCTCTTACGTGTAGGCAGAGAGCACGGGGTGCCAGATATCCTTGCAGACCTTCTGAGCTTCTACCACTTTTATCACTTTCTTCATACAGGCACGCGGATTTCGGAGACTTCTAATTCCTTCGTTAGTCAAAACTCGAACTATTTGGTCGAAATAGGTGAGCTTTGGCCTCTCTCGGCACCTGCGTCCATTTAAGTATTTACAGCTTTTTTATTTCGCGGAAAAACTTTCGTGGTTCTAACACAATAATAGAAAAATATTCTCATAATGACAGCATGTTAAATATACATAACTTATTCATATTATTCACACACATCTAAGCACGAAATTTTATTGGAATGCGGTCAGGCGTCACTAACGTGGCCTAAATTTGAATCCCACGGGAACTGTGAATTTTTTGTGGGATAAAATGTAGACTACGTCATTCTCTGGTTAAAAAATTCATCTATATGAAATTACGTCACCCTGTGGCTATTTCAAATGAAACTATAATGAACCGAAAAATATATTTTCTCACTTCAAACATTCAAATCTACAAATAAATAAACTTGGAGTGTCTGTTTGTAATATTAAAATAACCGCTTTTTACCAAATGCATATGTAAGTATACACGGTACACGTACCAAAATAACATTTTTTACAATGTTTGTCTGTCTGCTTATTTGTTCCGGCTGATCACTGGAACGGCTGGACCGATTTGAAGGAATTTTCACTGGCAGAAGAGATGTCTAATTTGACAGTCAGTATTGCAAGTTTCCATTTACCTTTTTTTTGCAAAATATAAAATATACAAAAAGCTAAATATATCGAATAAAAACATTTATATTAAATATATTTTTTTTTATTTTTTATTATTTATGGAAGATGGATAAAAAAATATTTTATCTATTTTTTGTTTGTGTCATTATTAAGTCTTTATTATTGTAATAAATTTGACAGCCTGTATGTTATTCGCTTACGGAAAATAAAGCCTATTATTACTAAGCGATTTCTTAAATGAATTCTTCTTTGATTGCCAGTATTAACAGTTAACCTTTTTGGAAAAAAGAACTCCCAAGAAAAGTTACCTTCTTAAGGTTGTTCTTAATAAAACACGTTTTTATTTGATGATGTTGTCGTAAGCTGCTGTGTATCCAGTCATTCCTTACAATTTCCGCAAGTTTCTCGTCTTATCTGCAGCCAGTGGCTTAAGTCAAAGAAAACCGCGTTTAAACGCTAAGAGTTACTTTTCATTACTCTGAAATTTTTCTTCTTACATTTAATTCAAATCATTATAATTCTTAGAAGAAATAAAGCTTAGCCTTGTTTATTATATTTATACTTCTTATAGGAACATTGTCATTGGATTATATTCGAGTACGTGCCAGTTTAAGTCACGTGTGTTTTTTGGGATGGCCCGACTAGTTTCGGACCTCGCTGTGGACGGCGGGAGCCCATGAGCAAGGACCTCGTACAGGACATACTCACGAAATATAATACTAAAACATTGTCATTATTTTTGGAACCTTATCTTTTTTCATAACTACAGCATTAATGCACAGAATCAATAAAACATCAAATTTACAACTGCATCCTAGTAGAAGCCAATGAAATGCCTGAGCTTAACATGCGTTCATGGACTATGATCACCATCCATTATTCAACTTTTGTAAGATACTTGCTAGACATAGGCATCATCTAATCATTGTCGCGAAGCCTTCCGAATCTGTTTCCCAATGTCCTTACCGGGCCCTCGGACCACCTGGCAGAAGGGAGATGATGTATAACGACGAATTCACACAAATTCTCCAGCATAAACTTACAGTGTATCGGAAGTAAAGTAAAAAACACAATTTGCTCGCCACTCGTCCCTCGCCCGTAAAGCGTGAGTCTGTATATTTCGCGCGCTAATCCGACGGAACTAACATGGCGGACGATTTATCACAACTGTCCACGGATTGTACAGGCGACCGCGGCCAGTGTTGCTCACGTGTGAAACTCGTAGTGAGGAAAGCTTTTTCGCTACAACCTTTCCTATGAAACGTCTTTTCAATATTCAAGCTTAATGATTTTTAAGTCGGAAGTCTCCGAAGTCACCGTGTATAAGACGTTGCATCTCAGGTTTGTAATATAAAATAAATAAATTATAAGGATAGAGACATTTGGCATTCGGTACCCACCGGCCTACCACGTAAGAGGTCTGCTGTGAGGTTGTATTAATAATGTTTGATATAGTTACTTTAGTAGACGCAGATTCGATGGTTGGATTCGATGGTTGGGTCGAAAGCCAGAAACAGATCGGTCTGGGGGAATTACTGGACCAGGCTAAGGCCCACCGGCGGCTATATCGCCTTAGATGATGACGATAGTTATTTTGGAATTATCACAACATAAAAGCAATAAATCGATTGGCAATTGCTATTTTATATAATGATTCATTTTATAACGTACCATTAAAAGTTATAAATAACGGTCCCGTCAATTACGCACACAGCTCATCTGATGGTAATTGATCACAAGCGTCAATATATTTGGAACATTGGACAAGTTACCTGGATAGAAACAAGGATACTATACGTTTAAAAAACCCACTTCTTTGCGTTTCGATCACAGTTGAGATAGAGGATTCACCGCTTCTCCTCAGAACCGCTTGTAACTTGTCCAGCGCACCAAAACTGAGTCAGTATGTTTGGGTGGTGTTAATCCCACGGGACTTAGCACGGCACTGACCATTTATCTCAACTGTCGGCGGATTATAAAAGCGGCCACGGACGTCGGTAGTGTCGTGTGAAACGCCACGTGGTGGAATCCTTTGCGGTAAATTGAGCGCTAGTACTGAACACCGTTTCCTTTAGTGCGCCAATGTTGGTCGTGTTGATGTTATCTTTGTTTGTACGGAATTAACATAGCGGCAGATATGCTAAATTGAATTGGACTTTATTTTATTTTGTTTTTACGTTTCTTTTGTCGTGAAGGAGTTATGGTTGTTAATGGGTTTTGTTCATTTCATGTGACAATTGTTTTCATTTTGTTATTTTTTTTTAAATTATGGAAAAGCAAAGTTTGGGTATTAAAATCCGTGTTCTTAGATATTAATGGTGTCTATTGTCAATATTTAATAAAATTATATTAGACAAAATTTTATAATAAAAATAATTATTAATCTATCGTCGTATCTCAACAGCTGACCTTTGTAGCGTATAAAAAAAAACTTGATTGAGGTAAAATAAAATTTATCTACAATAGAGCCCTTTTCCAAAAACCACCAAGCTATACCACAAACTGGAATTCGTTATATAGGTACTCCCTAAGATGCCTCGCCGTAATGTCTCTAACACGTGAAGTTTGTCTCGTATGTCACAACTCGACGAAACTCGTTTGCACACCGCAACTACAAATTGGGAGAGCCTCTTAATGTGCCCGTGAAGATATTTCAGTCGTGATTCCCCCTTTTAGTGCTCATTTGAAATTCTTGAACGCGCACTCCGGAGGGTTTGTTGAATTTTGCCTAAACGAAAAGTGTCGTTGAGATGTTTCGGAACATGTGGTGTTAGTCATACGCTGTGTACATTTTGTTGTAGAGCTTCAAGTTTTAACGACGTTTCTAAACGCGTATCTATGTACATATATTAACACATTTATTTAAGTTTATTCCATTTTATTGTAGTTAAGACCACAGTTCCAAAAATGAGTTTG